>BQNB010006826.1:44064-95916 GCA_026074375.1 Tanacetum coccineum
TGATTAAAGTGCAGTTTGACAAGTTCATACATTCAAAAGTGTTAAAGTCTTCCAGTTATGATTCCAATGCTCGAGAAGCAAGGCAAGACTTCAAAGACTACACTCAAATGGAAGCTCAATCCTTCAAAGACTTGATAATCCAACACATGGAATCCATTGAGCAATGTATTGTTAAAAGAGCACGTCATGAACAAGAGATACAGAATAGGTTGAAAAGGCTGAATGAAAAAAAGTTATAGATTCAAGAGTGCATGGTTCAAAAGGTTAAAGCAACATATGCTAGTTTAGGAGAAAAAGATTGTAGTATGATTGTATCTGACACAAGGAATGATCAAAATTTAGAGAATCAAAGCAACATATCTGGAGATGAAAGCAGCAGGTCAAGGAATGAAGACGATGACAAAAGCACTTCTGGGGATGATACGGATATTAGACCTTCCTATGACACATAACCAATGGTTGAGGTACCATATACTACCGAATATAATGTATTTGTTGTTGAAACTCAACATTCTGAGCAACATGAATCCATTAATAACACATGTGTAGTGGAAAAGGTTGATAGTAATGTCATTCCTGATTCACCGGATATGTGTGATAATGATATTTAGACTGACCAAAATGCTAAAGCATGTGATGATGAGCGTGTTGCGCTTGCTAATTTAATTGCAAATTTAAAACTTGACATTGATGAAAACAAAAAGATACAAAAGCAATTAAAGAAAGCAAACGCATCACTGACTTAAGAATTGAAAGAGTGCAAATCTACTCTTGAGGTGACTAATAGAACTCTGGAGGAGTCTAAGAGTACTCGGGATAGCTGTCTAATTGCACTTCAGAACAAAGAGATTGAGCTTGAGAAGTACAAGACTTACCTTAATCGTACAACTAAACATGACACACTTGAACATAAGTTAAAAGAAACTCAAACAATATTAGCTCAAAAAGAAAATGACATAAAAGAATGTTTAAAATTAAAAGCCTATGAAATTTCTGTTGTCAAAGAGAAACATGATGAGTTAGTAAAATAGAGTCTTTTAACAAAATCACATTTTGAAGGTATTGTCAAAGAGAAAAATCAAGTCATAAAGGATTTGAAACTTAAGGAAGAAAAAGATCTAGACAAATTGATTGCAATGGAAAGGCAATTAAAGTTTTTGAATGAAATTGTTTATAAACGGAATTAATCAATTTAAATCATTCATATGTTAGCCCCTAAAGGTTCAATATATAATGGTAGACCAACTTTTGCAAATCCAATGTACCTCAAGAAAGCTCAATCTGAGAAACCATGTTTGTATGAGATTCCATATGACACATCTGATCCTGCAAACAGCTTCGTCCCTGATAGGGAAGATACATTGACTCTTGAAAAAGAGAGTAGATCAAAATTGAATAAAGATTTAATGAAACCTTATGATTACACAAAGCAAAATAGTCTTTATGAAATTTTTAAACCAACATGATCACAGAATCTCGATGATCAATGGGCAACAAGCAAATGAAGTACGAAAGAAAATGTTGAAGAAAATCGAGTTTATTGGATAGACACGGTCTACAACCCCTCTGACGTCATCGACTTCTTCTATCACACTAGACACCTTGGTTTCTCTACACACATTTCGCTTTCAACACAGGCACACTAGAAGCATGTCTAGTAAAGTACAATCAAGGTGCAGAGCATAGCGAGATGTGTAAAGTGGAGGAGGCCGGGTGTGAAGGAGTCTAGTTTAGATCATGAGGCTCTATATACTATTTTATACAACATCACTCAGGCGTGGTGTATCCTGAGAGATGTACACATTAAGCTTGGGAAGAACTGGGGGGGTGCGACACCATATGCGTAGCATATCACTTAATTTTCTCTATCGTAGTGTAGCGGCGAGCAGGCGCGATACGCTCTCGAGGACTTTCAACTGTGTGTGATCAACGAAGTCCTAGACAGTCAATCTACACTTTTTTGTTGGGGGGTTTGTGGTTTGGGGGTGAATGGATGCGCAATGCTGGTATAGGCACTCTTTCGAACGAGTACACACCTAAATGCGGTGAGGATGGGGGGGGGGGATTGCAAGCACGTATATGTATCGAATCATGTGCAGACAGGATAAGCAATCTAAAGTGGCCGACAGAGTTAATCCAGATTGAGACTGGAACGGGGGTTTTATTTGTAGAGTAGTCCCATAGAGTCAAAAACCAGAGACGCGAGTGCGTTGCGCTACAGCGCAGGAGGTAGCGACATGCACACATAACGATCTAGTATTGAAGTATCTGTCGACAACATGGTAGTGAAATCTACACACTTCGTCATTCACTAGACATGGATATTATGAATATAGCCGCAAGATGTTATTGTTCCACACATTCACTAGTGCAGATCTCATTATTCTACAGTATATTTAGACACTAGTGTCTTGGGCAGCACAGGGTACTCTTGACACAGTTGTTGGCAACAATGAGCCTGGTACTTTACAATAGGAGTCACACCTCACATTCACGATTATAAGTGAATAACAGTACATATAAAAATGTCTTGCACAAGAATAGTCTTCTAAACAAACTGAAACTGTTAGGAAAGAAGTTTATAATGAGCTTTCACGAAGTTTTTCTAAATTAGAAAAACACTCGATTTATCTTGAACTTTCTTTACAACAATGTCAAGAACAAATGAAAAATAACACAGTTTGCAAAGAAAAAGCGTCAAATGTATTTCTAAAAGAACATGAACAATATTTCAAAATACAAGATTTGAAAGCTCAATTGCAAGACAAGAATATTGCTATAAGCGAGTTAAAGAAACTCATTGAGAAGATGAAAGGTAAAAGTGTGGATACTAATTTTGGAAAACAATCAATCTTGGGGAAACAGCCTTTGCAACCAATCAGAAATCAACTAGTGGTAAGACAAGCATCTGCGTATAAATCTGAACGATCCCATGTTGCAAAACATCGGTCTGCCTCCCAAGTTGATGTGTCCAATAATTTGACAAAACCAGTCACTCCACACTCTTGGCCTCAAGTTAGGAAATTGTCTTTTGCTAAGCCTTATGATGTGAATGCACCGGGCCCTTCTAGGAAAAGCCCAAAGCATGTGTCATTTCAGCCACCAAGGGAATTTGGAGGCTCAAATGACATGGTTCATAACTACTATCTAGAGGAAGCTAAGAAAAAGGCACAACTTTAGAAAGACAAAGCCTTGAATACCAAACCTAGTGTTCAACAATCTGCTAGATTACCAAACATTGCTAATGGTAACAAACCAAAACCTAGGAACTTTAATCAACGACCTAGGAATTGGCCACCATCCATGAGTAGTCGTGTTTCAAATAGAAGTGTTAACATAGCAGAACCACCTAGGAATCAAAAGACTTTCTTCAAGTTAAAAGACTTGGCATGTCCTACATGCAAAAAGTGCCATTACAGTGCAAATCACGATGAGTGCATCTTAAAATACCTCTCAAAGGTACATTCTCGTGCCTCTGCATAGAAAAAGGATGCACAATCCCATAACAGAACAAAGAGATATATGCCCGTAGAAAAGAAAAGTGATTCTAAGAAACATGACAGACAGATCCTCATAGGACAAAAGTTTTCTCCAAATAAGTCTTCCGTTGTGTATCTGAAAACAACGCCTCCTAGATCTGGTCTTACATGGAAACCAACGGGTAGAATCTTTACTCAGGTTGGTCTTAAGTGGATTCCCATTAGAAGACAAATGAAACCAGCTTCAACATGAATGATAGTGCTTCACCATTAGGAAAGGAAACAAATAATCCTAACACTGTTATTTATGCAAACTCCTTTGAGTGCAGGTACTTCAAAGGCTTTTAAACCCATTTGTTCACATGGATTATCTAATGGAAACATCTTATCCTCGACTTCTTTGTATAAACATTCCATTTTTAATTGTGTTAGAAAATATTTTTGAAAAAGAAAATAAAAAAATATAAAATTTCAAAAAGAAAAATACAAAATTAAAAAATCTCAAAAACCAAATACAAAATTAGAAAATTTCAAAATTTCCAAAAAGAATCTTCTTGACATGTCTCTTGGAATCGATAACATTTACGTACCTAGAAATGTCGATTAATATTGACACGGGCGTGTAAATGAAGTTCGAGCAAGAGTTCAAAAGTTTCAAAACATGTCATTTCTAATTTTTCTTGATGGTTTGTTATTAAATATCAGATAACAACCCGGTCTTTAAATAAAAGGAAAATGTACGCTTCAGTGCATTTATCCTTGACAACGAAAAGAGAAATCTTTTTGGTCTTGAGCTATTAAATCAAAATATTCAAAGTTTTGTAGCTCAAGTCAATGACTTACAGTTACTTTAGACTATAACTCGGACCTCAAATAAAGGAAAGTGTGCAATCATGTACATTTATCCTCACAATGAGAAGATAACAACTTCTCAGACTTGAGCTGACACGAAAAGTCAATTCAAAAGACATTCAAAGTCTTTCGAGCTCAAGTAACATTGGTTTTCAAAACCGTTGAACACAATTTTTCAAGAATTTCTCAAAAGGTTCTTCAAAATCTTTCAAAATTGTGTGTTCAACACTCCATCCCTCATAAAGTTTTACAAGACAATTCTTCTACATTTGATGTCATTTTTAAAGTGAGTCAATGTTTGAGGGGGAGTTTTTCAAAAAACAAAGTTTTAATAATTTTGGATAGATCATCTCACGACAATTCTTATATATTCAAAACATTATAAAAAGTCTTAATAACAACTCAGTAATAATAATGACAATTTAGTAGAATGTTTGTTATAAGATAATCCAGTGTCTGAGCATAATTTTTCAAGAATTCTTCAATGACAATTCATAATCTTTCAAAATTATGTGCTCAACACTGTCTTACCCTTAATTTTATATTCTTTTTACAACTTGGTATCATGTTTTTTTGGTGTCAAGCATATGTAAAATTAAGGGGGAGCAAGCAGAAAAAGTTCCCATAATTCATGCCGTAACATTTTTCTCCCCATGGGATTTTTCATGACAAATTTTAATCACCTGATATTTCAAAGACTAAGTGAATTAGTATTTAAAATAAGGGGAGACATATAATTAAAATGTGATCTAGAAAATATTAAGTGATCTAAGCGACTCAAAGTGCTTTATATACTCTACGGAAAAAGGTTTTATGGTTACGATCTTATACCCAACAACATCTTAATTCACGACGATATAAAGTTATAAGGTGGTTAGTTTAGGTATTAGTCCTATGATCTAACCAGAACCGGAGGGATCTACCCAAGGACAATCCATAGTTAGAAATAGCAGTCATTAGGTATGATTGGAGATGAATGAGAACGAGAATAATGCTGACTAAGATTGAGCTAACACTGGAACAATCACAACAAGGTGTTAGTAATGACGTCTTGGTAAGCATTGAAGGGGTTGAAGAATTAAAAAGAAATGTATGGATAAAGAGTTAAAAGAAAGAAGCACTCAACACAAATTAGGCAGAATCTGGGTCAATACATATTCTATCAGATTTACAAAGATGAATTCTGATATTGAAGACAAGACATTATGGACCCAGTGATGCACTGCACAACCCTTCCCAGCCATTCAAGTTTCTCTTAAAAGATACTTGTCTCATTTGTCACGAAGAAACACACGTTATCTATTAGCTTTCTCACTCCGAGTTAGTTGATATTGAATAGGTGGTAGTCTGTTCCAGCCTTCGATTACTAAAACCAAAACGCACTAATCGAGTCTAGAGCCAAGAGATTAATAAAATAAATCTCATTAGGACACACTCCATGACAAACACTTGTTGAACACCATTAAGTTCACAAGCTGTTAACAAGAGTCCTACGCATTATCCTTGTGATTTTTCCAGAACATTCAGAGTGACACTCCTTAGTATTCACAGTGATGACTGGAAATCCTTCTAGTGTCATCATCAAACAGCATTGCGGTAGGTGACTTGCGAGATTCTATATGAATCAAGCTTATGTCAACTGGATATCAATTTTGGTCCAGTTAATGAATTGACGACTCAATCAGAAAGATAGTAACTATCTGATTCACTCTTACCGTGTTGTCTGCTTTGAGATATTTCGGTAACGAGAACATGCAAGAATGGTGAATCTAATACATCTATGTTAGAGGATCTTACGCTTCTTGCTAGAAACCCTGTCAAGGAGATTCTTCCAAAATTAAATCTACCTGATCACAGGTACAGTATTTATACTGTAAAACGGTCCTCACAGAATCGGAGGTGAATGCAACCGAATTCCGACGAATGACAAAGCCATATTCGTCTATATCTGTTGTTTATGTCTAACATTAAAATGCAGGTACAAACGACGGTGTTGCAGCCTCATTCCAGCAGAGTTAGTTTCGTTACCACATGCTCATATTCAAGATTAAATGATATACAATTGGGATCACGATTCAAGAATCAAGAAAGCTAAAGTTCATTTAAAGACAAAGACTTCCACAAACTCTGATATTCAAGATCTTCCTTAAAGATATCAAGATTATCAAGACAAAGATGTCAAGGGAGATTGTTAGCAAGCTTTCCAGATGATGCAAAGTATGAGCATGTTGGTCAACACTCAAGATTGTAAGATGGCAAAGACGTTAATGTCATACAAGGAAAAGATTTAAGATCTCGAAACTAAAGACAAAGTCAAAAGAAAAGGCTCAAGATTAAAGATCACAAAGCATGAAGAAACAAGCCTACAACAAAGATAAAGACCAAGAACAAAACTCAAGAACTCAATGTCAAAGCAATCTCAAGAAACCCAAGACCATGTTATGACCGTGAACATGGAAGCTCGGAATCTATTAGAAACCAAGCTTCGGGGGAGATTGTTAGCCTCAAAATATCGAGTCAAACAAGGAAGCTCATTTCAAGGTTCAAGACCTCGCTTCGAGGGAGATTGTTAACCTAAAAATATTGAGTCGAACAAGGAAGCTCGGTCACTCAACGAGGAAGCTTCGGTCTTTATCTAAATATACGTTGTAATAGGCTAGAAAGGAAACCTGGCTCATTTAGTAATCTAATAATGTATGTGTTGCGGGTTTAATCCCAAGCAAAACCTAAGCCCGGCCTGTGTTAGAAAAGCTAGGCGTCTAAAATGTGGTGTCTAACTATAAATACCCTTCTCCACACAAGGAGAAGGGTTGGTTGTTTCATTTCTTTCTTTCAAGCAATCCAATCTTTCTTTTTCTCTTCTCCTTCTCTCTACTTTCTCTCTCTAGTTCTTCCTCCTCTTTTCTCTTATTAATTCGTGTACAAGGTATGAAGTGTAAGTGATCATTGGTCCTAACAAGTTATTTGAAGTCCGGGTTATGTACTGATTTGCACATAAGTCATGATAAAAAATATCAAAGATAGCTAGTAATGATTTTTAGAACAAGAAATGACAGCTTTTGAAATAAAATAAGCAAGAACAGAAAAGAAAACAAATTTATAACATATAAAAATGTTAAAAACAAAATAAACCCAAATGAAAGTTACTGTTTTTAAGCCCGATATGAGATTAGGCCACGAAGGAAAAATTATTTTGACATTAAGAGGTTTTAAGCTTTTTGTTTTACACAAAGAGAATATCTAAAATAAAGAAAAAAAATAAGCTTAAAGAGAAATAAGCCAAAACCAAGTATAAGCTGTGATAAGCTTTCAAGCCACACTAAGAGCCACAAAAAAAACAATAAGAAGCTTCTTATTATTTGAAATGAAAAATTCAAAACTTTTATAGTGTTGAATAAGCAGGAAACATTTTTAATATTTCAACATGTTGAAACGTTTTGAACAACTTTTGCCCAAATAAGATGTAATCCCAACTTAGATTAAATGTGATATCACAAAATAAGGTGTTAGCTTTTTGGTACTGTTCTGAATGTAAAATAAGCCACAATAAGTCGATTCATTAAGCTCAAAAACAATTCACCACAAGAAAAACACTAAATCCACCCGAGGCTCGTGATACCACTTGTAGGACCAAAAATCACTTCACTTCACCATGGTATTAACCAAGAAATAAGATAGGAGATGATAAGAAAAGAGTAGAGAGAAGTTAGAGAGAGAAAGTAAAGAGAAGGAGGAGAGAAAAAGAAAAATTGGATTGCTTGAAAGAAAGAAATGAAACAACCAACCCTTCTCCTTGTGTGGAGAAGGGTATTTATAGTTAGACACTGCATTTTGGACGCCTAGCTTTTCTAACACGGGCCGGGCTCGAGTTTTACTTAGGATTAAACCCGCAACACATACAATATTAGATTACTAAACAAGCCGGTTTCCTTTCTAGCCTATTACAACGTATATTTAGATAAAGACCAAAGCTTCCTCGTTGAGTGACCGAGCTTCCTTGTTCGACTCAATATTTTCAGGCTAAGAAATTGGGTATTATATAATGTGTTGAAAGTACATGGTAAGATGTTATAACTGAATTCAAATGTTATCTGTTTTTGCAACTCAAATGTAGCTGATCGTACAATGATTTGCACCTTCTTGATTAAAGCTTGCGTATAGTGAAGCTAGGATACTTTAATGCGTGAATGTGTGAATCTGCAACAGGATATGGAAATAAACTCTTGGGTTAGCACAGAGCGTAGGGGTGGACCCTACGAACTGGCTCCGACGTGAGAATCAACCAACATGGTGATGGTAAGTATTTTAGAGAGAGAAAGTAGTAAGTGTGTCAGAACATACCATTTTGGTGCAAATGAGCCGGCTATTTATAGGCAAACCCTATAAATGACCTAGACTTTGCTACGTGTCAAATTTTGATTGGATGAGAAGAGAATGATCTCATTAGCAAATGAGAGAACGTCTGCTGAGGCTCCAAGATCATGCACATGTGTAGTGGTAATGCGCGACCGAGAATAAAGGAAAACTGTTTGTCCTTGTTAGGTCCACAAAATATTCAGTTTTGTCTTTTAGCATGGGGCCTTGTTTGGTTTATCGGAAGTAGGTTCCTCACAGGCTTGAGTCTCCATTTTACATAGACTTTGTTGTGTATTGGCGGATTCCCTTACTGTAGCCCTAGTGGGCTTTACGCCAATGAACACTTCCGAAGTGTTGTTTGTACAGCATAAAAGGCTAGGCTCTAGCCGTAAGATGGGGTACACCATCAAGCCCCCCCGTCTTGATGTGTTATGCTAGTCTTCGCAGGATAAGGCGTCAGACTCTATTTTCCTCCGTAGAGTATTTTGGTGGTCTTTTTGAATACGTCTTTTCAAAATTTAATGTTGGAGGATCGAATCTTTTTTCGGCGCCTAACACTCCTATTTTCGAGGATGTACTCGAGAATTTTTTACCATAAATGCTTGCGTGTGTATCTCTCGCATTTCTTTTACACGGTTATTTCCCATAGTGGGACACGCGTACGTCCTAGATCTTTTCTTCCTCTAGGTATTACTATAAATACTTGGTCTTCTTCTCTTCTCTCACTTTTTAACATTTTTACCAAGTATCTTCCACCTCCGCCATAGCACTTTATCGTATTCTGGTGATCTTTCTTAGTTTTCTACATGTTCTTGTTTCCCTTTAGATTTCTCTTTTCTCTTCTTTCGTCATGTCAAAAAGGAATCTCCAAACCCTTACTTGTACTGTTACCTCGAGTGAGTGTCTTGATTTTTTTGATGAATATAGGATTGCTATGTGTTATGATCCTATATGTCCTTCTGATCATCAGACTATTGTTGATGCACCTGATGGTTACATTGCTTTGTATCTTTCTCTGTTCTCCATTGGCAATTTGTGTCTTCCCTTCAATCGTTTTTACTTGGATGTTTTTAAGTTTTTTAAATGTCACTTCCCTCTTCTCAGCCCTTTTGGTGTAGCACGAGTGACATCTTTTACTGTTGCTTGCAAGGCCTACAGGGGGGATCCTACGGTCCCTCTTTTCAGATCTTTGTGTAGCGTTGGTCCAGCAGGTGACTTGATTACCTTTCAAAAAAGGCTAGGGGTAGACATTCCTCAGATCTTTCGTAGTTTTATGACTAATATTGCCAATTGGAAAACCAAGTTTATTTTCGTTAGGGAGACTTTGGTGTTGGATGTTTGTCCCAAATTGATTACCTCTTTCCGCCATGGTCGTGGCACTTTTGACTTTCCTTTTCCTGATGAGTATTTTGATGAAGCTCTTCGTAACTGCCTTATTAGTCATCCTTTTAAAGCTCAAACCTTTCATGAGCCCATCCTTTATCTTGATGGTCTGGTTGGTTTTTAGGAGTATGCTTCGAGTGCTCCCTCGATATTCATCGATAGGGAAGGTATGATTTTTTGTTTCACACCCCTGCCGTTTTATTTTTGTTCTCCTTTTTCTAACGCTCTGTTTTCTTTTTCAAAGATGTCTTTCAAGAATTTCATGAAGCTACCTAGAAGGGCTGCGACATTTTCTGTAAGGCCTGCCGACCAGCCTGTTGATGTTGGTAGCCCTTCTGTGAATATTTTAGAGGTTGCTCATGATAATGACTAGGATGGGATTTCCTCTATCTCAGGGAGCAGGAATGTTGGTGGTTTAGAGCTTGCTGTTTTGGAGGCTGATCCTCCTGTGAATGTTAAAGATGTTTCTGGGAAGTTGGGGAAGAGGCGTTCGATTACTACTACCCTCGAGGAGAGTGCTCCTAAAGGAAAAGGTGTTGTTGTTGGAAGTAGTTCAAAGCCTAAAAGCAAGAAGCGAAAGCAAGAGGCTCCAAGGATGGGAGGTTTTCGGGGTAGTGTCCCTCCTCTATCAGCCTCCAGTCCCATTCCTAAAGGAATTAGTAAGCATCCGCGTGTTTTGGCCCGTCACTTAGGTGTCCCAAAGCCTAACTGTAACACCCCCATCCAAAGGACATTGGATTGCGCAGCGGAATTAGCAATTGGGTGTTACTAAATAGCACCATTCACCAAGACAATAGAAAACGACCCAAATGAGACATTTAACAAACATGTGTTCCATTATTAATCAGAGTAAACCGCATTCAGGTCCCCACAGAATCGCAACCACAACCATTACAACATTTGAAAAACTATTGTTTCAAAATAAAGACATTGTTTTAAAACAACTTAAGACATTGTTTTTGAAAGACAAAGAACACACAAGTAGTCTTTCACCAAATCCATCACACGCACGACACCTCCATGCCATCGTTGCCTTCATCCTTGATTACTTGGGATAAAACATGTTTAAAACGTCAACAACAATGTTGAGTGAAATTCATAAAGTTTAAAATAATTAATAAGCAATAATCTTTGAACACATAATTAGTTCTCGGGAAACCAAAGCAACAAATGCAATGTATAATATTCTCTTTTCTTTCACGCAATAAGCTCATGACACCGAACGTTAACAATACATATGCCATTTCATATGTTAATGTGCCCCAAAACAAGGTATTATTGTCATATACCTATTACTTTCTAAATACAAAATGTTCGTTTGACAGGGTGTTCACAAGGATTCAAACCCCGAACAGGGTTGTCAAACCCAATAGATTTATATAATGCATTAGCGTTCACCTCACAAAGCGATTAACGGTTCATGAAATAAGGGACTTCGACAATAGCTACTTATGCGGAAACAATCTCATATTCGGGTCCAGCATACCATAAATCATATGTGTTCGATTTATAAAACAAACATGTATCCCCCTCGCTGGTTTAAAAACATTTAAAATAGTTCAAAAGCAAGGCTATGAACTCACCTTAAGCAAAAGATCATGTTGATAGAAATAATGCCTAAAAACATTATTAATATTTTTCACATCTTTACGTTTTGATAATCACAAAATATAAAAACGTTCAATGTAAAAATAAACTTAAACAAGTAATTAGTAGTAAATTTTTATTTCGAAAATTATATCACTTAAAGGTATGAATAAATAAATGCTTAATGCATTTTATGATCAAAGGAAATTTTTATTCAACCTCACACTTTTATAAAATGTTGTAAACATTTTTATAAACATTACAAAATATTTTCTACAATTAAAAGAAATGTTTTATTCAAAATAAACATTTTAAAATTCAAAATTTTCGGACCTAAAACGGATAGAAGGTTTCAGAAAATTCCCCCTACATAAAAGGACAAATTAGAGAGCGCCTAGTCTAGGGCGGCCCCCTTAAATACATGGGCGCCCCCCTAATCTTTAAGGGGACCACCCACCTATTTAAAGGGACATCCAATAGGTAAACGCTCCTCCAGAATGTCCTATAAATACTAGACTATTCCCCACTATTTTCTCACCTTTTGCACTCATTTTTTATGATAAAAAATAGCCTACACATCTTATTAAAATCCTTTGATCATTTAATCATAAAGTTTTGTTTCCAAGTGATCCAAGCTTAATTCTTCAAGTGCAAGTGAAGAATACTTCCTACCATCAAGTGAAAAAGTATTACACCTTTGTGTGTTGTTGCAATCTTATTGCATCCATATCATAACTTGTAAATCATTTGTATATCTTGTAAAGTTGTGTAGTAGATAGATCTTGGTGATTGTTGTAAGTATAGTTGAATCTTAGTGATTCATCCAAGTTGTGATAGTTAGGTGTGAAAGTAGAAGTGAAGTAGTGAAGTAGTGTGGTGAAGAATACTAAGGCGTGAAGAAGTTGTGTAGTTGTGAAGTTGTGTTGTGAAGTCGTGAAAGTAGTGAAGAAGTTGTGAAGTCGTGATAGATTGGTTCTAGCTAAGATTAGAACTCGACATCTAGCTTAGTGTCGGAAATTGATATAAGCGAAAGTTGTGTAC
Source organism: Tanacetum coccineum (assembly GCA_026074375.1). NCBI lineage: Eukaryota > Viridiplantae > Streptophyta > Magnoliopsida > Asterales > Asteraceae > Tanacetum > Tanacetum coccineum. The sequence goes on from BQNB010006826.1 coordinate 56,763, forward strand.
GATTTTCTCCGCCATAAGGAAGTTTGTTGGCATAGTGAAGAAAACTCTTGAGTTAGGTACTCGAGGAGTAGAGTAGGGCGAAGAGGTGCTTCGTAACCGAACCACTATAAATCCTTGTGTTGTGGTTTGATCTTTCTAACTCTTATCTCTTATTTCTTTATTTGTTCTTACTTATTTATATTATTCATATTGTGCAAGTATTGAATTCACAAAAAGTCAAATCTAAGTTTTTATAAACAAACATAAACATTAAATTAAAAAGCGGTAAACTATTCAACCCCCCTTCTAGTTTTTCACAATTGGTATCAGAGCCACGTCAAACAAGATTTTTAAAATAAATTGTATTTTAAAACTTGAATCGATCTATGGAATCAGAAAAATATTTAGAAGGGCAATCTATGCAAAGACCACCACTATTTGAAAGTGATGGATTTATTTATTGGAAAAATAGATTTGAAACTTATGTGAAGTCAAAAGATCTAGATCTTTGGCATGTTATTACCGATGGTGATTTTTCTCCTATTCAAAATAATCTCGAAACTAAAAAGGATGAAATTGTACCTTTTCATAAACAAAACGATGATCTTAAAAAGAAACTTGCTAAAAATAATGAAGCTAAAATGGTAATTTATAATGCTTTACCACGTAAAGAATATGAAAAAAAATTTATGTGTCTGACTCGCGTGATCTTACTCCTTTTTATATATAAATAAATATGAATAAATATAAATATATAACAAGGATCAAAATCTCGCGAAATCAATGAAACCGGAAGTAGTATAGAATATTTCCGGGTCGTTATGTCCCAACGAGGCTTGAATGGAAAATCGAATGACGAATTGATAATCGATGTTTGAATATGACAAGGAAATGATTAGGCAATAACCCTAATAGGCAAATGCACACAAAGATAAGCAAGGAAAACAAGCTAGAACAAGCATAAAAGCTAGAAATGGTAAAAACACTTAAAACTTTTAAACTAAGACACAAATAAGCTCAAATAAACTTAAGACAAAACCTAATAAGCTAGACTACCCCTAAATAAGCAAATTCAGCAAGCAATTTAGCCAAGTTAAACAAGAGAAATCAGCCAGTACATAACCACAGTACTAACAGTATTAAACTATCAGACAATTACTTGGAGTTAGTACCGCTAGCTTTGAGTTAGTACCGTTAGCTTAGAGTTAGTACTGCTAGCTTTAACAAAACACAATGAAACAAGAAATAAGCAGATAAGCTAAAATAGATATTTAACCACCCCTAATAAGCACTTAGGCATAAGAATAAGCAAACGGAATAACTCAACGGCAATAAGCTAAAAAGCTTACAACTGATAAACTATTAAATTGCTCTTGAAAAGGCCGTATATGCTTTAATAAGCTCTACTAAGGCAGTAAACGGGTAATTGGTTTAATCTACTCTAAATGCTAAGCAAATCTTAAATAAAGCAGAAATAAATTAGCTGATAAGCTAAAATGAACTAACAGTACTTACAGTTTTAACTACCAGTACTAACTTAGAGTTTGTACTGCTAGCTTTGAGTTAGTACGCTAGCTTTAAACATTCCCAAAATAGGAACCAAGCAGTACTTAACTATGGGTTAGTACTGCTTGTTCTAAACACCCCTTAAAGTTTTCAAAAATCATTTTTCTTTTTATTTTAAACTGATTTGGTCCTAATTTGTTAAAAACAGATTATCAAATAGCAAAATAAGACACTTATAAGCAGATTTCAATCAAGAGTAAGCACTTTTATAACGATGAATCACTATCTAACAGTATTAACTCATTACATAACTGTTCTAACTATAGAAATGTTGCACAAGTGTCACTTTTAACTAACATCTAAGCAAGATATGTACTAACATCGTAATAAGCTATAAATAATCATATTTATGTGACAAAATAAGCACTAATAAGCAAGTTCTACAGTACAAGAAGCAAATAAGAAAAAAAAAATTATTTATTATTTAAAAAAAACTTACAATCCCTTGCTAAAATAGTGGTTAAACAAGAGAGTCTACAAGTCTTAGCTTGTTTGAAAACAAGCCTAGTGTGAGTCCATAGCCATCCAGAACTGGCTTATCATCCATAAGCTGTGGTACATTTGAGAGTGATTTTTGTGATTTTCTCTTAACTACTTAACTTTTTAGTTTACTTACTGAAAACAGCTTATAAATAAGCTTAAGTGAGAGCTTCTTAACACATTCTAAACACAAATAAAAAAACTTAAGCAGTTGAATTTAAAAACTTGACTTTTTAACTCATAAACTTCAAACTTTCATTAATTCGTAAAAAAGAGCTACCAAGGCAGTAAAATCAAAATGAATTAAAAATGTTAAAGTGATTAAATTAATTTACAATAAAAGTTAGATAAGTAAGATTTATCTAAGATATCTAACATCCCTCCAAGGCTTACAAAAGGCTCTATTTATAGCCGAAGTCTTCTCTTTTTGGACATGCAGCTTGTGTTTTCTTTGTGAGAGACTTCCATGGTGTTTTTGTTGTGTGAGGGACTTCATACAAGAGTAATCTCAGCCATTCAATCTTCTTGTGCTTCTTTTTTAGTCATCTAAGCCATCAAAATCACCTGGAAATGGTGAGGGATTGCCAACATGGCAATTATAAAGCTGGGGGGAGATAGTGGAGGAGGGGAAATGTTTTATCCAGGGTGTTGAATGGTTTGCAGGGTAAAAGAGTGGGACGACACCCGTGAGTTGCATCTGGGTTTAGTTGGGCGGGAAAAATAGCTTTGGATAAGTTGGCGGCTTTGGCCCCTCAAGTTATACTTCCCCCAATTTCCAATCTCAGCCCTTGTCTTCTTATTCTTGTAATACAACTTGAGGTTTGGCAATTTTAGTCCCTCAAGTTGTATTTTCTTCACTTGGTTGACTTTTGACTTTGTCGGGGTTGACTTTCTGACTTTGGCTTCGATTTGACTTTGTCTTTTCCATCCCGTGCTTGGTTTTGTTGTTTTTGCTTTGTTTTTCGTCCTTTTCTTGAATATCCGTTTCCTACACAATTCAAATGCAAAACATACAAATACAATGTATTTTTGGTACGTTTTTTAGTCATTTAAGTCCGTTTTTAATGGAAAATGGTATGTGTAATTAAGCACAAACCAGTGTCAAACCGCAAAAGAAATTTGGGATACTTTGTTAATCACTCATCAAGGTAATAATCAAGTTAAAGCAAACAAAATAGATCTTTTTGTTCAACAATATGAACAATTCATGATTCCGGAAGAGGAATCAATAGATAATGTTTTTGCTAAATTTAACACTATTATTACTAGTCTAAAAGCACTTGATGAGAGTTTTTCTAGCAAGAATTGTGTTAGGAAATTTCTTAGGGCATTACATCCTAAATGGCGCGCAAAAGTCATGGCGATTGAAGAATCAAAGAATCTAACAACTCTATCACTTGACGAACTCATTCGAAATTTGAAGGTTTATGAAGAAGTAATTAAGAAAGATTCTGAAACCGTCAAAAGCAAAAGAGAACAAAGTAGATCTATTGCCTTAAAAGCTAGAAAGGAATCTAGTGATGATGATAGCTCAACCTCCGATAGTGAAGATGAAGAATACGTCATGGTCGTAAGAGACTTCAAGAAATTCATCAAAAAACGAGGTATTGCCGTGTCCTCACGCAATGTTATGAAGTAAACACTCAAGAAACCAAGAATCTTAATCCCCCTCGACTAATAACCTCGAAAAATAGCTAAGCGTTCGTCAAGGGGAACTAAAGAATCAATAGCTTCGACAAGTCCCGTTTTCACCATTTTTTATATGTACACTAACTATCCCTAATATTTTTGGATTTTCCTCATTCTTTTCTTAACTAACATGTTTGACTTCCTTTATTTTATCAACACTGGGATCATAGAATGAGAAGCGCCCATAGAATAATCTACGGATGTCCGAATGGATAAATTCATCGTCCCCGATTTTTCACTAGTTCCAAACCAAGCAATTAAACAAGATCATTTGTCAATATAAGTCTAAATGTTAAGCACTCATACTTATGACTTGTGAACTTTTAACTCCCAACATGGATATATGATTTAAATGTGTGTACTCATTTCAACTCAACCATAGATCAACTTATTTCCATAGTCGTAATTCAAGATGAATCATGACTCAAAGCAACAACTTATTAGGTCCTTGTAACTTGATTTCTAAATGTAACTTGATTTTAAAGAACGAAATTTTAACTGTAGAACTTTTTGCAACATCTTCATCATAATCATAAGTTCTTAAAGCTAGGAATGCGTTGCTTAGTTTGAACACCTACCTGGGCCTCGCTCCCTAGTAGGATATCACAACCAACGACCGGTGTTCTTAGTTTGAAAACCCACCCCGTTGCTAGCGTAGTGGGAAATCACATCAACACCTTCTTCCTAATATGGCTAAGGATAGGTGTCTTAGTTTGAACCCTCACCTAGACCTCGCTTCCTGGTGAGATATCACAACACACCAAATCCCTAGAAGTAAAGATGTCTTAGTTTGAACCCCCACCTCGTGGTTAGCGGAGTGGGATATCACGACACATCTTTTACTTGCTCCATATACTCAAATGTATGCTTCATTGGCATAATTTTAATATTCATGCATTTTTGCATTCATATTTCATTCATGCTTCTTTGGCATTTTAACTTTCAAATTACTAAGAACAGAAAAATCTCGCTTTAAAGAATCAAGTTACAAATTTGAAGCTTTTTCTAAAAACATCGATTGACTTAGTTGAATTGAAATGAGCACGTATGATTAGGTGGATTAAAAGCTAATGGGAGAAAAAGCCACAAGTTACTCATATAAGCTTTAGAAGAATCTTGCTCAGCACATAAACTTATATTTAACTCTATCACTTCTTGTTCTTCACAAATTTAAAATCTTTAATAAAAAGATCCGCGAAAGCTTAGTCAAGTTTATAACGGTTAAGGGACAAAGCTAAGAGTTCAACACGCTCGATCGAGTCAAAATTTATTTTTATTCTACCCAGCAGGAAAGTCAACATTGTGATAAAATACTAATTTTATTTTTGAAAATTTTTAAATTTTTTCATCATTTTTTTTGGTATTTTGGTGGTAAAAACGGGATTACGTGAAAACAACGACTGCAGGCACAATCAAATCGATAGACCCCCCTATACTATAACTAAACATTATCCTCAATGTTTTAAGAAGGGTCTCTACATAAATCTAAAGCCGTTTATTAAGTATGCTCAAAGATAAACGTTAGTAGATAAGATTTAGGATATTGGATTCCCGTAGTCATGCTAAGGATTGAAGTTCAAGTGAACGAAGGACAAAACCATGATCACGAGAGTCTTCAAAATCCAGGGCAATCATGGACATACAACACAAACCACAAAACATGAGAAAGGAAGAGGCGAACCTCCTCAATTCCTTCCTATTTGCAGAAAACTCATCTCTAAATCACTTCTTAAATTGACGTCTTGATTATCTCATCCGAAATAGTCAAATTTTTTTTTAATTAAACAGAAGATTAATTTTAAAAAATTTGTCAATATTCATTCTCACAAAAACTGGCTAAAAATCAAAGAAATTTCTTTTTCTCAGAGGGCGGCCCCCTTAAAATTAAGGGGACTGGCTGTGTAAATTGGGCGGCTCCCTTAATTAATTAAGGGGACCGCCTACTATTAAAACAAACACCCCTTTCAGTCGAAATCTTATACCCAAACATCATTTTTTTTCTTCCCTCTTCTTCTCCTACTCACTGTGACGAAAACCCAACACCATAACCACCAAAATCAAAACTTCAAATCATTAGAAGTAGGGGGAAGAGACTAGACACAAATCAACACACACATCATCATCAAATGCAAAAAAAAAGAAACAATCAAACATAAAAATATAACATAACAACAATAATAAATATAACAATGGAAGGAATCATCAGCCAAAATCATCCACAAAAGTGCATATATCAAAACATTCACAAACACAACATAGTTGCATCATCCATACAATCAAAAGCACACACAAATAAACAGTCACAATCAAGCACAAATCACAAATAGGAGTCTTCAAATAAGTACACATGATCAAAATCAACATGGCAAACACACAACATGGTGTTATATTGAAAACTCCAATGAAGGTTAGTCTTATATTTCATTGTTACCACTTATAACCAAAAATCGCAAGGGTAATCACTAACAAATCAATCAACAACATCTATTGTAAGTTTTCCATCATTCTTTTCATTTGATTTCATCCAATTTTGCTCTTAATCAAAATTGGGTGTTCTTCATCATTTTCATACTTTTCATTTAGTCTGAAGGATTTTCATAATATCAATGATGACCCGTTAAGTCGATACATGAACACTACATTTCTTGATTGGATTTGAATCAAATACTAATTGAGTCACAAATTATTTTTTTTGGTTCAAAATTCTTATAAATATACATACATATTTTTTTAATCTTAAAACAAAGTCTACACATTGTTGATTCATGCCAAAAACATGATTAAAACAACATTACTTTGCCCATCAAAACATACATTCCTAAATGTACACTTTTTGAATCAATAGAAAATGTGTTATAAAATTAAAGGGGTGTTTGGTTAGTTTCTTTGGATCAATTTTTAGAGTCGAAATAACCATCACCATAATTTTGTCACTTGTATAAACACTTAACTAACTTGTATAAGTCATCAAGATATATAATTCATATATATATTGATACATTTTGTGATTGGTATAAAATAAAGGGGCGTTTGGTTTAACTTTTTAGAACATGATTTTTGAATAAAAACAAACACTACTTAACTTTTATCAAGTTAAAAAATAATAAACTTATACTTGTCAACATGATATATATACTTGACGTATAGTTTTTGACAAGCCTAAATTAATTTCATGTTAATAAGGGAGTGTTTGGTTCATGATCTTGGTGTTGAAATATATAACTAATATATATTATTCGACATCCTAGATTAAGTCAAAAATAAACTAAGAAACATATGGATCACTTCTTAGGTTTTTACTTTTAAAAGTCGAAGTAATCCTTGTCCTACATTCGTCAATTTTCAAAACTTTATTTTCCTTATATTTTTTTGTAACATTTTATGTTGTTGATAACTTGTTTAGGTGACAAAATGCCAAGAGCCACTACCACCAATATATCCCTCACTAAATCCTCATCCAAAAAGTATCCAAAATCCTCCGACATCTCCCCTATATTGCCAAATTTCTATAAAATCCATTGAAAATCGCAACATCACTAGAGGTCATGTTGTTGATTCAAGCCCTACTACAAATCAACAACAGTCGAGCGTACTTCTCCAAATATCGCTTCGATTGTCCTCTTTAAAACAAACGAACACGATGTTCCGTGATATATTCTAGACTTCTATAGTCAAGTCACGGTTCAAACCGATGGATATGGCTATCTTGTCATCTCTTTTTTGATTCAACATGAATTCATAACTCCACTCTTCTAATTCGTCAAAATCCTCAAAATACCCTTACAACGGTCAAGCCGTTTTCACCACGAGTGGACCTTGAATCTCTGATATTCCTCAAGAAACCGAGGGAACATATTCCATCGAACTTCCCACTCCTGATGACATTCGTTGACTTCTCGAATTAGAACGTGTCATGGTAGACCGTACCATTAAAAGTCAAACCGTCTCTCTAACTCCAAATCAAATACTCACTAAAGAACTAAGCCTTGACATGAAGCATTAGGAAGAACTCATTTGAGAGAATGTGTTCAGACTAGGAGGACATCGAGACCATCTCCCCGCTTGTCTTGCTCACATGTTATATTGTGTTGTTGCCGAGGAACAATACAATCTTTCTTACTTCTTTGTCAAAAGAATCAAATGTGCTAGAGCCAATCCAACGAAGACAAATCTACATATGGCATTTTTCTTGTTGACATCCGTCTTTATCGACACATCATGGAAGCATATCCTCATCTTGACAATGGCATTTATGACATTGTTGATCCAAGGTCATAGCGTCTCTGCCTAAAAAAACCTCGACCGACTTCGAAGTGATCATTGGACGCGGCACTCCATTTCCGTCTCTTCTTCATCTTCTCACCATCAAGGCACGTCATCTCATCAACATGATGATGATGATGTCGAAACTTCTCGTGCAAGTACTCCATCTCCTACCACCTATCTTAACTCTCTTGATCCTCTCAACTACCAAAACTACCAAATGCCTTCCGCTTCAGAACGAATCGATGAAACTCTCTTTTGAATGCAAACAGTCGACTTGCTCAACCCAACTGCCACAAATGCATAAGGAGATGCGCCGGAGTTTCAAATCATTTGGAAAGGCACAAAAACGGAAGTGTGTAGCAAGAAAAGAAATGAAGACAGAGGATTGAAGTGAGCTTGAATTGGCTAAGCGTAGGTTGAAACAATTGTTAACTTAATTATGCATATGTTATTAACAACTTGTGTGATGATCATCCGATATATTCAGAAAGACCTATGTGTTGGTTATTTTTTTTGGTACTTGTTTGCTATGATGACTTAAACCTTTGGTTGCTTTATTAAATCAACTAGTTATGCCACTTTGGTTTCATGCTTACATGTTATATGATTAAATGTGCTTATAAAACTCAATAGGGCTTGCTGCAAATAAACCACCAAAACAGAAATACTCTCACAAAAAAAAAATTCTGTGTGAAAAATGGAATCAACAAAGGGCGGCCCCCTTAATTCATAACGGGCGGCCCCCTTAATTTTAAGGGGATCGCCCCCTATTTAAGGGGACCGCCCATAGTATTTCACAAGTAAAACAATATATTTTTTTGCTTTTTGCCCTCTTTTACCTAGTCTCAGCTTTATTTGCCCAGAATGCTTGAACACAATTTGGAATACCCTAAAATTCAAATTCACTCTATTTTCAAACAAATCTCCTCCCATAAATTCCCTCCAAATGCATATCACCAATTCACCATCTCCCTCATTCATCATCAACCACCACAAACCTTTATGGCCTCCACTAGAGCCTCTATTTCCAAAGTCTCTAAGAGACCAAAAATCAACACAATTCCACAAAACCTTGTTTGTGGATTAACGCAAGATGACACAAAAACTCCATCACCCAAACTTCCAATCTCATCACCTAGTGCTCCTAATGCACCATCCAAAACACCATCAACTAAAGACACATCCTCATCTTCAATTGATTACATACCCAAATCACCAACCTCATCAACATCACTTTCACCAAATGGTTACTTGAACCCACCAACATCTCCTCCTCTAAGAGTTTCACCACCACATCTAACTCAATAAAATGCATCAATGGACATCACTCTCACCCTTTCACCAATTACTCCACTTGATGTCCAATTTTTTGATACTCCATCACCGTCACCACCTATCATTGAGCATCCTATTCCTTAGAATTTACTTGAACCACATGGTAACTCATGCCTTTGTTGTATCGACAACCGAACCCTCATTTTTGGGTTAAGAGATGAACTTCAATATATGTTTTCGTATATTGAACATATGCTCTAACAACCACCAATCATCATCACACCACCTCCACCATCCTCCCCGAACTAAACATACTCTATGTTCAGTCTCACAAATAATTGATCATCTACCATTTTGCATGCAAGTCTTATGAGAGCTTTACTAGTTATAGGACTTTTTTGTAGTTTAAATCTCATGTATGTTAGCATGTTATTTTACTTATGTATGCATGAGTGTGTTTCACACACTATTTTCTTTCTAATGAATGATCATTGTTGGTTGTATGCCATTTTTTTTTCTTGCTACATGTTATAAATAGTTGTGTTGTTCTAACTCGTTTTTGTAGCCAAGAAACCATAGCTCGATTCTTTGGTGCCCTCGAACAAGGGGGAGCACACATCAAGGGGAGCATTTATTTCGTCGATTTTACTAGCAATCCTCGACGATGCCTTTTTGATTCTACAAAAATAGGAAGAAATGACATGAAACTCACTAAATACTTGTTTAAAAATAATTTTACATTTATTGAGTTTAAATTTTGTAATCATCAAAAAGGGGGAGATTGTTGATAAAATATAATGCCTAAAAACATTAATAATTTTTTTCACTTCTTTACTTTATGATAAACACAAATATAAAAAAAACTTCAATTTAAAAATAAACTAAACAAGTAATTTAGTATAAATTCTCATTTCAACAATTACATCATTTAAAGGTAGAATAAATAAATGCTTAATGATGCATTTTAGATTAAAGGAAATTTTTATATCACCTTCTAATTTGTGTAGACATTTTTATAACATTACAAAAACATTTTTCTACAATTAAATGAAATGTTTTATTCAAATAAACATTTTAAATTCCAAATTTTAGACCAAAAACGGCTAAAAAAGTTCCAAAAAATTCTCCTCACACAAAAAGACAAACTGGGTAGCCTCTAGCCAGTCCGGCCCCCTTAAATACACGGTCCGGCCCCCCTATAAATTTTAAGGGGACCGCCCCCTTATTTAAGGGGACCTATAAATACTGGAATTTTCCCCACTACTTTCTCACCTTTTGCACTCATTCTTTCTGCTCAAAACAGCCCACATATCCTCTCTAAAATCCTTTATCATTTTAATCATAAACTTGTTTCCAAAGTGATCCAACTTAATTCCTCAAGTGCAAGAGAAGAATACTTCAATCATCAAGTAAAGAAGTATTACACCTTAGTGTGCATAAGCAATCTTGTTGCATTCATATCACATATTTGTAAATCAATTGTATATCTTGTAGTTGTGTGTAGTAGCTAGATTCTTGAGATCTTTGTAAGTATAGTTAGATCGTGGTGATCTTAACAAGTAGTGTTAGATTGTTGTGATATAAGTAGTGTGGTGAAGTGAAGTCTTGAAGTTGTGAAGAAGGTGTAAAGTTGTGAAGAAGTTGTAAAGTTGTGAAGAAGTTTTGAAGTTGTGAAGTCGTGAACAAGTCGTGAAGTTGTGTTGTGTTAGATTGGTTCTAGCCTAAGATAGAACTCGACATTTAGCTTTGTGTCGTAAATTCGGTGTAAGCAAAGGTTGTGAACGGGTTTTCTCCGCCATAAGTGAAGTTTTTTGTTGACATAGTGAAGAAAACTCTCGGAGTTTGGTGCTCGGGAGTGAGTAGGGCATAGAGGTGATTCGATACCGAGATCCAAAAAAATCTTGCGTGTGGTATGAGTTGAACTTACTCTTATGCTCAATTGTCTGTGCTTTATCATTCATAACTTTATATGTTTATAATGTAGCTAGCATTGAATTCACAAAAAGTCGAATCTAAGTTTTACAAACAAACATAAACCTTAAATAAAAAAAAGCGGTAAAACTATTCAACCCCCCCTTTTAGTTTTTCACAATATACCAAAAATTCATTTAATTATGTCATTTTTAGTAATTTTGCAATAATAAGCCACAGCCCCGCACATTTGCCAAACAAATTTACAAAAATACAAATTTCACTTTCGGCTTATAATATAACCTAATTAAGCCCCTGGCCCCCGCCGCCAGCCCCAGCACCCCAACACAAAGCCTCAAAACACCCAGCCCAACACAAGCCTCAAACCCCAACCCAAGTCCATTTTCGCCAAACATTTCCTTAGTCTAACTCTAAACTTCAGTACAAGCACATGATCATGCCTTTATTGTGTGAAAATACTAGTTTACTACTAAATACAGTAATTAGTTAAATAAAAAAGGAAAATTCGTTACGTAAGACATAAGAATATCTTCACATAAATTCCAAAAAGAAATGTCGTATTGTATTGTGACAGTAGCATTGTATCTTAATCGGAATCAGTTTGGCTTATTCTACATTGATATTCTTTCCATCAACCCAATCTTTTTGCCCATTAATTAATAATTACCTTAACTTATATGCATGCAATGCAATATAAATAGTTTAATTCGATTATTTAACTAGAGGCAATTAATGTGAAAGGATATACTTTCTTTCGTCCGTCTCAAAATTATTATTTTTTTTTTTATTTTATTTTTTTATTTTTGAACGGCGACTTTTATTACAAAAAACTAGCAAGGAGCTAGGAAATTACAAAAGAAATAAGAGGACGGGTTTTTTATAACCATCGTCCCAGCTAATCAAGTATTGCATCTATACCGACACCAGTAATAAGAACTACAAATAATCTCATCAAAAAACGTCTCCTTAGATTTGGGCTTGGCCTCGAACATCTTCTTATTACGAAAATTCCATAGAAGCCACCACATCACAAAATAAATACCTTGGAACATGCTTTTATTCTTCTTCGCAGTTTTTACATATCGATCCAAGAAACCGCCATCTCCGTAAGAGTTATACCATAAAAGGCACGTCCCACCACCGATTTATAATTTAGAAATCGTTCTTTGCCGTGTTACAAGCGAAAGAACAAGATGATCATGGTGGTTTCAATCCCGTACATCAACAATTCACACAAGATAGAGACTCAATAATCTATACCTACCGTCTGGAAATGTTAAATCTATAGGTAGGAGTCGTCATTACCTTCCAAGCGAAGGTGCGTCACTTTGTTGGAACATATCGAATCCACCTAGACTTTAGATCACCTTCGGAAGTAATATCGCGCATCTATCAGTTTCTGACAGAAGCCACGTATAACCACCATAATAGTTCAATTCCAAGACCATGAATCAGGAGACTGATAAGCACCACAGGGTATTCACTTTCGCTAACCACTTCAACTTGAGTGAGTTCCAGCCCTCCTCTCGGATGTCTACGAAACGAATGGTAAAGACTAGGATGCGCAAGTTTTTGACCTACTGTAATTTGTTGTCCTCAATTAATTTTTCTAAGTCTTTTTCTTTCAACTATAACCTTAAATATTTTTGTTTGTGTTAAATAATACTTAATAAAAAATAATATAAATTGATTGGTTTTTAAAATGTATCTTCATAGTTATGATTTTCAACAAGTATTATATAACACAAATAAAAATATTTAAGGTTAAAATTAGAAGAAAAAGACTTAAAAAGTTAACAGAGGACAATAATTTTGAGACATAATAAGTAGTCATTTAGAAAACTATAGTGTTTCTAATAACCTTGAAACAATACTTCAAACAGTAGTTTAATTGTTATAAGAGTTAATTGCATAAATGGTCCATGTGGTTTGTCGGGTTTAACAAAAATAGGCGCTATACTTTTTTTTCCCTGGATCCTCTCCTTGTGGTTTCGACCCGTATCGGATTTAGTCACTTGACCAATATTTCTGTTAGTTGACTGTTAACTTGAAGGGTATATTAGTCTTTTCTTGTATTTTATTAAACAATATCCCTTTTTATTGACTTTTAAAACCCATCCTTTGAATTTACTTTTAAAATGCATCAACTCTCTTCATCTTCTTCCCCTCTTTTTCTAATACTTTCCCAAGCCAACACTACACAAAGAACCACCCATAAACACATTTAAAAACCACATCCATAATCACACCTCAATACAGTTTTAACTAAGAAACGCACCCCATACACCCACGTCACTTTTCTTTATCATCTTTGTTTCTCTTTAACATCTTTCCATCAACCATCACAAAATTCAACACTCACACCACCATCACCCGCCACCCATACCACCATCACCCACGTCGCTACCATGAAACCCGTCACCCTACAACCCTCCAACAACCAGATTCACAACAATAACCCTCCCCTCCCCCGTTTCTAGCCGATTCGCCCTCGTCACCATCATGAAATGATGATTTAGGAACCCTTTCGCCACCATTAAATTCGATCAACCAACCATTGGAAACTTACCCAAGATAAGGCAACCATTGCATCATCTATATTTTTTTTCATTTAAGGGTCGTATTAAATTTTGGTACTTTGATATAAAGGATTTTTTTGGTGGCGAGTGTTAATTTCTATACTCTAGGCACAATCTAAAACCCGAAAATAAACCACCAAAATCAGTGACGTGGCTTGAAAACAATGGTGTTGATGAAGATGGAATGGGTAAAAAATATGTGTTTTATTATGTTTAATAAGTATGAAAAAAATTAGTAGGTTTTTATATTGATTTGACTTTGATGAAAGGTGAAGCTTTTGGTTAGTTTAAAGTATTTTGGGTTTTCACTCTTTGGATATGTGATTTTTGATTCTAGAGAAAAAGTTGTTTGGATTAATAATGCTGTGTAGGTGAGGATGAGAAAAATATAAAAAATAATAGTAGTAATAATAATGAAGGGTATTTTTATCATTTCATTCATTTTAACATACATTTCACAGTCAAAGTAACGGAATATTTGGTCAAGGGACCAAACCTGATACGGGTCGCAACCACAGGTAGATGATTCGAGAAAAAAAAGACGAGGGATCATTTCCGTTAAACCCGACAGACCACAGGGACCATTTATGCAATTAACTCTTGTTATAATATAATCTCGGTGTGTGTTTGGTTTGTGAATGGAGTGGAATTGGATTTGGATTCGGTAATGGTATGAAAAGAAAAAGTTAGTAGAAAATAATAAATAATAGTATAAAATGTTGTTTGGGTTATATAATATATAAATTGGAATGAATTTAAATTTTAAAGAAACCTTAAAAATTAGGGTTTCGATCTAGCCAGCAAACCGAATCACAAACAAATCAAATCAATACCACTAATATAAAAGATTTAGAATCAATCAAATCGTTAGTAAGATAAGAACCACAAACGATCAACACATACACGAGATCGTTACGAACAGATCAGCGACGACGTGAACCCTAAAAAACAGGCTTTCTAGGATTCAATAGGTCGAAACCCTAACAACGGATGATAAAAGAGTGACATGAAAATCACCTCCATCAACACGCCACCAATAAAGACAAATCCTAAAAATATAAGACCGAAACCCTTAAAAGGTAGAACGATCAGATATGATGAAGGGAATTGTCAAAGCAAAAACGCCTATGAAAGTCGAAACCCTAAATCTTTATAAGCATAAATAAAGGATAACGAGCAGATCAAAGAATAGAGGCCATCGCATCACATAGACAAACGACGCACAAACCCTAAACCAGAATTGGTGAATTTATTTGTTGTGAAAAGTGGTAAAATTAAGCTTTATGTATATATGTTGGCTGTTCTAAATGAGTAAATCTGGGAGAATGAGTGTCAGTGTTGCAAGAATGGGTTAGAAAAACAGAAAGTAGACATAATAAGCTTTCCATGGCAATTTGAATGACTAAAAACAAGCTTATAACGAATTGAATAAGTTACGACCATTTGAAAATCGACTAAAAAGATAAACAAGTGCAGGAATTTGCAAAATAATTCCAAGCGTCGAACCAGTTTTTCTGAGGTACTGTCTTACAAGCTGTTTTACGTGGCTCTATAGCCCGAATCACAAAAATTGTCCAGAAAAAGAGTGTTTTTTGTAGTACCCTCCGGTCCATTTTCTAAAAATACAAGAAACAGCAACAACAGAATTATAATGAATGAGTTACATTCGGTCTAATTTGACCAATAACAGCCCATTTTCATTGAAAACAACCTGACCCCGCTAATAATTGGTCATTTTACTGTATGTTCGATTCGGAATGAGTCCAAAGTCAGTAAAGCACGTTTATATTACTCTTAGGAAACTACACCCAGGAATAGATCTGTTGGGGTTGACATCCCTCGTCTGTGTGACTCTCGTACACGTGAAACGGACGCAGCTCACGGGTGGTCTTGGGTTCGACACCTGCTTGGGCACTCTAGTATTATTTAACCGATTTAAAGATTCTTTGTCAATGAGCATATGACAGTAATAACATTGTATTTGGTATTACGATCATACACACGTTAAAATCTTGTGGTTCACTCTTAGTATATTATCAGTCTTAATTTATAAATGTATGATCTTTTATTTGTTAGATTTAATTTAACAAATAACAATATTACCGACCGATTTATTGTAGAAAGTTGTTTCGGAAAAAAAAGGTTTTTTAATTTGGTATACGTATGGATTTTATATTGGTACATATAATGTAGGTCTAATGACTTTGAAAATGTATCAAACTTGTCATTTTTTGTTATTGTATGTAGCCATCTTTTTTTTTTGTTATTATGTATGTATCCAACTTGAAAAATCCATCCTATTATATGTCGTCAGTTACCTCTCATGTGCAACGTTAGTCCATTTAACTAACGTACAGTTTCAACTTAGTTCATTTATTTTTTATTTCGGTTTCAGTTTACGAGCAATAATAAAAAAAATGTAAAAAATTATTTTTTTTATTTCGGTTTAAGTTTAAGAGCAATAATTAAAAAAAATTTAAAAATTAATTTTTTTTATATAGGTTTCAGTTTACAAGCAATAATAAAAAAAAATAAAAAATTATAAAATTTTTTTTATTTCGGTTGCAGTTTACGAGTAATAATAAACAAATAATTTAATAAAATTTATTAAATTTTTTAATTATTTCGGTTTCATTTAACGAGCAAATAATATAAAAGAAAATATTAAAATTATATATTTTATTTCGTTTTAATTTTATAGCAATAATTAAAAAAAAAAAAATTTAAAATTTAAATTTTTTTTATTATCGTTTCCTGTTTACGAGCAAAAATAAAAAAAATAAAAAAATTTAGATTTTTTTATTTCGGTTTCAGTTTACGAGCGATAATAAAAAAAATTAAAAAAATTATTTTTTTTTTAATTTCGGTTTCAGTTTACGAGCAATAATAATAAAAAAATATTTAAAATTTATTAAATTTTTTTAATTTCGGTTTCAGTTTACGAGCAATAATAAAAAAAAATTAAAAAATAGATTTTTTTATTTCGTTAAAAGTTTAAGACAATAATAAAAAAAATCAACTTTAAAATATAAAATTTTTTTTATATCAGGTTTAGTTTACGAGCAATAATAAAAAAAATTGATAATTTATTCTTTATTCGTATTTTAGTTTACGAGCGATAATAAAAAAAATTAAAAAAATTATTAATTTTTTTTAATTTCGGTTTCCAGTTTACGAGTAATAATAATAAAAAAAAATTTAATTTATTAAATTTTTTAATTTCGGTTTTAGTTTAATAGCAATAATAAAAAAATTTAAAAATTAAATTTTTTTTATTTCGGTTTCAGTTTACAAGCGATAATAAAAAAAAAAAAAAATTATTAATTTTTTTTATTTCGGTTTCAGTTTATGAGCAATAATAAAAAAAAATTAAATTTATTAATTTTTTTAATTCTTTTTATTATTGCTCGTAAACTGAAACCGAAATAAAAAAACGTGTATAAACCATGTATAAAATGTGTGTAAAAACGTGTATAAATTTTAAAATAACTTGAAAATATATTTTTGTAACATAACTGAATTTTGAGTTAATTGCAAACAGTCGTTAGCATAAAAGTACTAAACTTGCAACTGCAACTGTTCGTATATAGTTAAAATGGACTAATAACAATGCAAATGAGAAGGTAACAGACTACATATAATAGGTCGAATTTTTAAGTTGGATACATACAATAACAAAAAAAAAGATGGCTACATACAATAACAAAAAATGACAAGTTTGATACATTTTCAAGTCATTAGCCCTATAATGTAACATGTAGTTGAACAATATATTGTAGAATTTATACTAACGGAAAAAAATTTCTTTAATTGTATAGTCGATTGATTTTATAACTATAAGATAATAAACAACTTGATAAAAATTGGTTGAATATTTATTTGGTAGAAATGTATTATAACGAAAAAGAAAATTTCATTAATTTATAGTCGTAAGAATTTTTATCTAACAGATAAAAATATAGTTGAACTATGAGTATAATATAATATAACGGATAGAAGTTATCAATGAGTATTGACAAAAGTAGGAGAATGGGAGGTGTGAAGAAACTCACTATTGTAGGTAAAAATAAGGAGTGACTCATGAAAGTGACCCAAGATAGTGGAGGGTGAGTTGAAGGGTGAAATAGAGGAAAGAGAAATAAAAAATGGATTGGTGAACTTACCCACCATTAAGGTGCTGCATTTCGGTTTTTTTCGAAACCGACACGTTTTCAAACCGGTTTTCGTTTTTGAGTCAACCGTTAGTCCAAAAACCCGGTTTTGACTCCAAACCTGTTTCGTATTTAAAACCCTGGTTTTTTAGGCATGAAAAAAGCGGTTCCATGACCTCGAACCGGTTCTTAAACCGATTGAATTCAAAACATGCAAACTGGTTTTCAAACCGCCGATTGGGTTATACTAAAACCGGTTTTCCTAAAATCGGTTTTTGGAAAAACCGGTTTTCATTTTTTTTTCCCGATTCGGTTTAAAACCAGTTAATTTGTGCACCTCTACCCACCAATTAATGCAAAAAATATGAATTTTAAGCAATACCAGATTTAAAGCAAAAGGTACAATCAATTTATGCACAACACATATGATTAACTACCTCAATTAATGTCTTATTTCAAATACCCTTTTAGTAAGAAATACAATTAACTAAATCTATTGTACAAACCAATCTAGCTAAAAACCATATATACCGGACACTACAAGAACACAAACCAAAAACCCTAAAATTAGGGTCTCGATTTAACAAACAGCCGAATAATCCATGACCAGCCGCATCAAAACCGCTCATACCACCAACAACATATCAAAACAAAAAAAAACGCATGGCAAAAGGAAAACCCACCATCGTCACTGGTAAACTCCAAACCCATAATAACCCACATAAGCAGCAGGTATTATGCAATGCATAGGCCTGCATTACCAACATAACCAGCATACCACATCATTGTTAACAAAAACCCATATTAACCCAGGTATCGAGCTCCGTCGGTCTGTGGGATAGTCTCTAAGTCAACGTGAGCTAGGGAAAGATGAACTGTGATAACACGGTAGGGTATAAGTACTTTTATAAAAATAATTTTTAATAGAAAAATTATTATAGGAGTCGGTCTTACCCTATAGCAACATATGGAAACTAATACACAAGTACAGTTTATGATTGAAAATAAACTGACAATTGCCCAACCCTATTCCACACTCTTACCCACCGATCCGGAACCCCGCAAACACACAATCACCCTCACCATCCACTGCAACCCAATCCAACCCCGCCACACCAACATCTCAGTCAACCTCATCCCACCCAACACCTCCCCCTGAACAACTAGAAGATCTCAAAAACCGCTGAAAAAATATCGCTAAAACAATTTCATGAAACAATACAAGGTGAAAGTACATACTCTGCAGTATATACGTTCAATGTCAAATCATTTTCAGGTGGTCTTAGAATTTACATATCCCTTCCCTTACTCTAACATAACTTCATGAATTACCGCCCCAACATTTCTATAGGGTCCTCTTCGTGAATTAAACAAATTGATCAGCTATGCCGTAATTTAGGAAAAACTATGAACTTCAAGGGTAGTTAACTTTTTGGCATGTTGCGAATGTTTTACAATAGGTCAGCAACTCTACAATTTTGGTTTATAGTTTTCATTTATCTTTATCTTTAAAAATAAAAGCATTCTCTATAACCTGCTGTGATTGGATCAATCTCTTACACCCCGACTACGGCAAAAAACACGGAATCCGACCTAAAGATTTACATTGCACAAGGATATTGAACCAAGATCACAAACTATGTACTTAGTTTTTAACAAAGATATAGATTTACGTGAATATCCCAAGGTTTCATGTCATGATTAGCGAAAACACCAGTCCTTAATAAACCATCGCAATGTGTACGACATTGTTACCATTACCTTCCAATTACCTTTGATAAAAAAACACACCTAAATTGAATACCGAAAGGTCAACAAAAAGTTGGCGAGGCTCGTTGGTTTGATTAACCAACCCAGAAGTTTGTGCCAATAGTTTAGAAATAGTGGAGAAATGCGTGCAAAATGACAGTGAATACTTGTAAATAGATAAAGATACCCAACGACAAAGATACCAAACTGCTCTTAAAAAACACATTACAGTCTACATTCTCGCAGAATGGACCTAAAGCCACAAGCTGAGCAATACATAGGCCGGAATTTCCACAATTTTCATAAGTTCACATATCACGCCATAACAACAAATCCCACAAGA
This sequence comes from Tanacetum coccineum, assembly GCA_026074375.1. NCBI lineage: Eukaryota > Viridiplantae > Streptophyta > Magnoliopsida > Asterales > Asteraceae > Tanacetum > Tanacetum coccineum. Next base: position 76,772 of record BQNB010006826.1, read on the forward strand.
CAAATCACCATATCTCATGCACATTCACATAGCAGTCATAGGGACATAGCATTGTCCAAAAAGATAAAAGTTTCGCATAGTATGAAAACAAGTTCAAAAGATAACTTTGATTTAAACATTTTCCCCCAACAGAGAAATATTTTTAAAAATGTGTGGCTAACGAGAACCCACCTCAAAGGATGATAACACTTGATCAATATAATCTCTACACAAAGCACGAACGAGTAACCCCTACCCCGACAATCCGCCCTCCCGAAACCCACGCCCCCGCCACCGGGCCGAGACTGAACCTCTTTTAAATGAGTTCACAACCATAGTTCTACCTATACATCGATTAGAGAGGCCCTTGGTTAATCAATCCTATTGCAGTTAAATGTTCAAAGAAAGTTCACAGTTCTTATAACAAAACATGTTTGTATCATTGTTGTTTGTTAATGAAATAAGATGAACTCGATGCACTTGGGCTAAGTTGCGGTATAAATATATGACTTCGAAAATAGGATTTTTTATTTTTTTACTTTTTCATTATAAAATGTAAAGCGTATTAAAAAGATCAAAAAGAAGAATCCGACGTGTAGTGATTGAGAATTTCAAAGATCGAAAGATAACGGAAAATAGTTCCACCACAATATCAAAGTATAAATAATATTTTGCAATAAAATAATACAATTTTATTAATTCATCTTCCCCTTATCGGTAGCTAAAAAGGCTAAGTTACGTATCCTTGACTAACAATTTTTGTATCAATTCAAAGCATAAGAACATTACAATTGATAAAAGAAGGCAAATTATCGGCTTTTTTGTTCAGTATTAACAAGAAAAATAATTTTCCTCCAAAATATTTTCCAATTGTGACATAATTTTTATAAAATTTCAGCATGACCCCGAGGTCGTAATTATAAGATTTTTACCCCCAATGATTAATTAAACGTTCTAATTTTCCAACGTTTACCAAACTTCCATACAATTTTTTCAACAAAACACCAAGTTTAATACTTTCACGACGATCCCTTTTAAAAATTTACGTTTCCAAATGACTATATAAGTCTTTCTAGTTTACTTGAGTACAAACCCATTCGCAATTTCAATAGTTAACCCCAAAAATCCCAATATTGCCCTAGTCCATTACTTGTTGACATACACCGCTAATAACTTGGTCTTTTCCCTTCAATTCCCTGGCGCACCAAAACTCTATCCCTAAGGTCATGAGGACATAGTACATTTTGTCTGCTCCTGGGTGTACAGAGTACTTTGACTTATGGGCCTCATCTATTGTTAGGGTTCTCAAATCACCCTTCAAAGGCACCCACATAAACACCAATAACTTCCATCAGAAACGATATTACTCTCTTATAGTCGCTGAAACTGAAAGAAATATTGTATTTTAAAGTGTTACTAAATATAGTGCTAATATGATACAAGCGTAACAATCATACTGACACAAATAAAAAATATCATAATTTATTACACGTGATGCTGATAAACTTTTAAATTAATACGTAATACATTATCGATTCCCAACTACAAAGTGAATGTAAAATACAACAAACAAATATATTTGTTAAATAAATTCACCATTTTGTAATCTATTAAACTTGCAACAACGTGCAAAAACATAATATTATTTGAAAAGTTATGTATAGACCAACAGATTCTATAACACAACAAACCAACACATATAATGTTCATTTATTGAAAACTTCGAAAATAAAAATAGGACACACAAAGCTATTATTTAAAGGAACAACACTAAACTCACATAAAGTTTACAAAATAATTTTGACACAATGATATGTAACAAAATTATTATTCGCAAAATAAATATATATTAAAAGAAATATAGACAAACATATCGAATAACATCATTATTCTATTTCCAAGTCAAATAACACTTGCACACTCCACCTAAACAGTAATAACTCCATCAGAAATGAAATGACTTCCATCACATATCAAACAGTTCACAACTGCCTTCTACACGAACATTTCAACACGTAAAAACACAATTTATTATTTATATATAATAAAAATATTAAATGGCACTTTTTATCCCACATTTATTTTTGTCCATGTTTTAAAGTCGTTAAACTGTGTTGATACTAATGAGATTATAATAACATACATAGTTATTGCTAGTATTTGTACCAGTTATTTTAAAACACATCAAATAGTTAAACAAAAAGGTAACTGAAAAAATTTTTAGATACAAAATAAATCATAAAAACATAATTTCTTAGATTGATTATTCGAAAATAAAACAATACAAAGATCCAATTCACTAATAAAACAAATCATACATACAAAATAACAACACTCAATGAGAATAAATTACTCAAGATCTTTCGTTCGTAGTATCCACAAACATATCATTAAATCCATTTTCCATCTATTCAACCTATACGACCTTGCATGAAATTGGACTTTATAAAAAAGAATAGTATCTATTCTTGGTGACATTTGATAAACTCTGAAGAAGCAAAACGAAAGGTAAATTACTATCATTTGTTATAGTAGTCTACCCTTAATTTCTCATCTCCTCATAGTAAGACTTCTAGCCAAAGTCAACCAGAGCGCCGAGCCCACACCTTACACCCTCAATACAAAAGAAGTTAGAAAAGTCAACAAATATGATCAAACGCTAAAAATACACAAAATTAAAAAACAAAAAAGATATATACCTAAAGATGGAAGTACAGGGAAAACCTTGATCGCCATTAAAGGATGAATATCCAGGATCGTCGAACAATCCGTTCCTGAATATTCGGTGTGACATTTATGTTTCTGTCCAAGGCGATAAACAACAACCTTTGGGTATTTCAGGTAACATTTAAGTTTCTAACAAATGTAATTAAAAGAAGTTTTAAACCCTCATGAACCTCCACCTCAACATCAGTTAGAAAGGCTCCACCAGGATCAAAAGAAATTTATGGAACACCAATCTCAATAATAGATGGAGGAGAAGTCATTACCTCACTATTTGGACCTAAAAGATGAATAACAGGAAAAAGGATTGATTGTTAATTATTAGGTTAAAGGAAAAGGCTAATTGAAATTCCTCTTTTCTTTTCGCACTATTTATATACAAAAAATAAGAAGTTAGTAGAATACACATGGCAACATACAAATGGGCCAACACGTCACCAAATAAAATCAAAAAAATTTTAAAATTGAAAAGATAAGTTGAAACGCCAAAAACAAGCCTAATACATAGCCAACTTCCAAAAAACTCATGTGATATCACGTAACAATTTGCAAAAAAATGATATTTTTTGAGAAATCATCAAATGTTGCATTTATTATTATTTTATATACGGAATAAATCTTTTGTACGCCAGATCTATTGAAATAGTGTATCATATACTTAATAACTCAAATAATATAGTTAATTTACTTTCTCAATATATTTTCAAGCTAACCACGTATATTACCATCGACAACTTAATTTATACTGAAGTGTAAAGCACAATTGATCATCCATAGATACGTTTGCATAACTAAAATAGATAAAACTTGATAATCGTGTTTTTGTTTTTTTTTAACAGTTAATTTTTTTTATACATTTTTTTTTATTTTTCATTGGTCCTTTTTTCCCAGTCGACATCACCAAACATCCACCTAAACACATCAGATATAAAACAACATTTCATAAACACTAAATAAAAACAGACTTATAATTATTATATATATACCATGTAACACCGTACTGGACTCGCTAATATTTGTACCATTGTGATTTTAACAAATAGGACATAAGATATCATCAAAAAACTTGAACACGTAACTGAACAACTTTTTAAATACAAAACAAAGCACACAAACATATCATATATTGATTGTTTGAAAGTGGTGCATGCTCTAGATAAAGTGGTGCATTATCTGGAGAAAGTGGCGCATGCTAAGTAGCATGAGGACCTCAATGACACCTGGCACCAAATACGTCAACGTTAATTGATGGTCCGTCTAGCGTCTGACCTCGGAGGTGTAGTAACGGTAGCGTAGGAATGAAACTAAGACATGTTTCCTGTGCATAAATAAAAACTCAAATCTCAAATTGATAAAACTCTGTCCATAGATTTTCAGATTATTTGTTAAGAGTTCTGTGATGATATTCGAAATAAAACGGTTGATGGTTAGCTATATACGTATAACACAGATGCCCTTGTTTTTCCTTTCAATTGATGAATTTAATCAATGTGACATTGGCTACACACTTTATGAGAAACAAAAAAACGAACTATAGTAAATTTATGTCTCATTCTTATTATAGTAATAATGCTACATCCGTGTAAGATGTTATAAACCTACGATGATGTAGCATTAAAAAAATGAGAATAAACTATCCTAGATCTCTTTTCTCCTCAGTCTAAGACACCCAGCCAACCTGAAGAAGTCAGTGTGCAATATTAAGAGTCCACCAAAGCGAGACAGCCACATAGCCCTAACAACAAACAATTTAAAAAAAAAACATAATCAACGCTAAAAAAAGGAGACATACCCAGGGATGAAGCCCATAAGGAAAAACCTTAATTGGCGTGATGGATGAATATTCGGTGTAACATCTAAGTCTCCGAACATCACCTTGACTATTCGGTATAACATTTATGTTTCTAACAAATGTAATTAAAAGAAGTTTTAAAGCCTCAGGAACCTCCACATCGATGCTACAAAAGTTCCACCAAGAACAAAAGAAACTTGGGGAATAACAATCTCAATAATAGATGGATGAGAAATCATTTCCTCAATATTTGTTTTGGGTAAAGGGGATTACCCCGGTAAAATAATTGCCTCAGTATTTAGATTTAAAAGATGGAATAACTAGAAGAAGCATTGATTCTTAATTATATTAGATTAATAAAGATAAATGGTTAACAGAAAATCCCCTTTAACCTTTTCGCACTATTTATAAACAAAAAAATAAGATGTTACTATAATCCACTTGGCAAGATACCAATGGGTCAACACATCACCAAATAAAATCAAATTGAAAGTTGAATTTCAAACGTCGAAAGCTAAGCCTAATACGTAGCCCACTTCCAACTACTTATATGACAACATACAGTAACAATTTGCAAAAAAAGGATATTCTTGAAAAAATCATCAAATGTTGCATTTGTTAATATTTAATTTACGACATAAATATTTTTTGTATTGTGTTCAACTAAAATAGTATACTCCGTAGTTAACTGTTATTCACGATATACTTTCAACCAATCATTAATGATAAACTGTCACGTTATGTTGTATGCCACAATTTTTGCATTTTAGGATTAATAATATAAAACATGAAACTGACAATAATACAACATAAAACACCAACATATAATTACTTAAACAAAATGCATTGATCTTCATTATCAACAATAGAGTTTCTTACGACAATCTCGACTCATTTTTAAACGTTTAACACTTGAAAAATCATCCTCAACAACATCATTTTCGTAATGAATTCCATTTTCATCTAAACTTATTCTATCTGGGGAAAAATACAAATAAGGATCACCGTCTACCTTGTAATCTTCAGCAACATCAAAACGTTCTTTAATCACTACATCATGCATCAAATTATCTGCAACACCTTCTGCTTTCACATCAGAATATTCATTAATCGCCATCAAGTCACCAACAACTGGTGCGATGTGAAGCTCCTTTGAACATGAGTTGTCTAGAATTTGAGGTGAAATAGTATGACATTCCCAGAACATAAAGCTATGAATGCGTTTCTTAGATACGAAATCAGTTACTTTCTGAGAATATAAAATATTGAAGTTAGAACAACATTGGTACAAATAAGTAAAACAAACATATGAAAGTAAGAGTGACCTTTTCTGGCACAACCACATCCACAAATTCAGCATCGCTATTTGAAACCTTTGTTTCAAGTCGATTAACTTCCGTTACGCACTCATAATCATACTTAAATCTCGAAATATGCATTTCCGTTTGAGAATCTTTTGTTTGCATTTTGGGTAATAGAAAGAAAATGAAATTGCGTGAATAAAAAAATGTCATGAACACACATTTAAATAGATTACAATTTATAAGCATTTTCCCACCAAAACATTTTTCAAATTTTTACAAGCCATATCATAACTTCCTCCAAATCATCATGTATTTAAAATACATGAAACCGTTTTTTATTTTGATATTAAATATAAATATTTCATTAGATTGACTGCATGTTATTAACAGTTCCATATACAATTATAAGCAACCTAAATTGACCCACGCTATATTCTTAATAACTACAAACTAAAGCAATTATACTGGTAACTAAAAACATAAAATAATGTTTAACAAATTAACTCCTAATATACTACTCGTCATCCAACAAATGAACATACAATTTCAACTACCATGTTATCTAATTGTAAGGTTGATAATATATCTCATCATCAGGTAGGATATCAAATGTTATAGCTCGTACATAATCCTGAAAACATAATTTCAAATGTTAACACGCATTATAATTTTTTATGTGTCAGTAACCATAGAATGATACCTGATATTTCATTGTAACCGACCAATCTTCATCTTCTTCTGACGAATCATATGTAACCTATATCAAATATCAACAAATTATAGACAGTTAAATATTTTTCATTAGATATTGATTTATTTTACTGCATTTAAAATATATTCATAATAATTTACATACTTACCTCATCTTTGGACACTAAATCAATAACTTTATCCCATTCCCAGTAAATCAAATTGGTTTCCCTTTGCTCATGTTTAAGTTTCATTTTTTTTCACGATTGTTAACGTATTTGGAGTGCCATACTCGGATTTTGTTAGCCATGTCAGAATCCAAATATGCTTCACCATATTTCAACAAGGTATCCTAAAACACATTACAAATATCAGAACGACAAATTATAATAATAAAAAATACAAAACACAAATATAGCTTTTTATTCGTTTCAAATTTGCATCCATCATAAATAACCTGCAAATGTCAATATAAATTGACTCATAATCCAAATTTTGCGTAAAAAACATAATAAAAAAGTGCAATTGTAAATTACTAACCTTATTACAAAACAAAGGTTCATTTACCAGGTTGATGAACATACAATAAACATATAATTTTGATACCTGTATTTTACAAATCATTTAAACTAATTAATAGCTAAACCATATGCTTTACATTATTGAAATAATTTATAGTATATCCATGAATAAACCTAAAAATAAAGATAAGCTAAAAATTTAGACGGGACGCCTTGTTTTGTATTTTGTATTTTTTGTTGGTTTTATATATTGTTGTCTTCCTAAAAAAAAGATAAGCATACTTCCATTGATAAATATAGATGGTGTATTGGATTGCTTTTTTAGAAGGAAAAATCAACCGTTGATATATGAGCCAAATAAAATAATCATTTATATGTAAGAGCAACTACCCACTACAAATTACAAAAAAAAATAGGATACAAACTACCCACTACCTACTAATTTATATATACATTGTTGATTTTTGATTTGAATTATAAAAATTATTTATAATTTCTAACACCAAATGTAACTGTTTTGAAAATATTGTTGATGCTAATGATTAATCTTTTGATTTATACATACATCTATATTGCTGATTTGAAAAATAAAAACCGTTTATAATATCTGATTTAGACATACATCTTAGGTTGGGCCCACCAAAACCTCTATATTCGAGGAGCTTCAAAAGTACTTTAAGAAGTCGGGGTTGAGAAAAAAACAGTGTATATATTCTGACATTGCAACGTGGACTCTTGTTGGCCTCTTCTCTTTTTATGGTTTCAAACGATTTCCATTAGATGCATTCCATCATTTAAAGATGCAATTAATAACACAAAACAATCAAAACAACACCCTACAAAATATCAATATGACAAACACAACAAAATATCAAAACAATGCCTACCAAATAATTTATCCCTAACCAAATAACAATATACAAACGATCACTATTGGCGGAATCCGAGGAGAAATAATGATCATCCTTCGAACCATCCGTGAAAGAGTTCTTTACATTTTTATGAAGGCCACAAAGCAAACTTCAACATCCTAAAATTCTTTTTTTAATAATTCTCGAGACAATGTCATTAGGTCTTGAATCGAATCAATCTCTTTACAAATCAACGATATCCATACTTTAGAACGATCTGGAGATTTAGTGCATACTGAATAATCTAGATTCAGTTTCTCACAGAATGGATTCCATCCTGACATGGAAATAACAACCCAATAATAAACCAATACACAACAATGATGTATCAACATAAATCACATATAAAAAATACATACCTCTTCCTTCCCTCGTGTTTCATCTTTGATTACTTGTTAAAGATAACTAAGATTCAAAATAGAATGAAATACAGAGTTACACACATATACGTATATAATAGATATACCCCACATTATCGTTTAAATATTATCACTGATCACATAGCGGTTTTTTGGAGTCTACAAACTATCTCGGGCTCCCATAAAATTTTTTGTAAATCCCTTAGTTTCTTTGAATAAACTAATTTATAAAATTAAAACCTATAATAAAATCAAAATAATAACTCAAACATTGAAGCACGACTGCTATTTATATTTTAAATAGGAATTTGCTTCTGACTTCTCATATGATAACTTGGAAATAACAAATTCTATAATTATAATAAAATTACTAAATTAACTAATCACCAAATAAAAAAATAGTTCCTTCTGATAGTACGAATATTACTTACGAAAACCTGAAATGAAAAATTCTTCATTGTAAATTCCTTATTTCCATGTTCCATCAGACGGTAGACTAAATTATCAGCAAAAATACAATAACTTAATTCTTAAAAAACAGATTCATATACATCATAAATATTAAATATCCATATTATGCAATACGAAGAAAAACCAAACAAATAGCTTTAGCAAAAAATATAACTGAAATATAAATTCAATTGCAAAAAAACAAATAACAAACTATTTTCCATCCATATTCAAATTCGATTCACTCTAATTTACTTGGTTAAAATATCCTTCAGCAAAGTGCATCCAAGATACAATATGCACATATTCCATCTCGAACCACACCATTCTCTTTCCGCCAGAAATCTAAATCACATTCTTTTAACTCTCTTTCCAATTTACTAAATATTATACAGATATTCAACATTTCGATCTAACCATTCAAATCCAATTATATGCATGCCCTGCTGAGAACGTTAAGATTGAATTTTCACCTCAAGTTGTGTACAGACACGTACACGAAGACTTAAATCCTGTAACAATATAAATACCAAACAAAAGATAAAAAAATTAACATAACAATAAAAACTATTAACATCAACAATATAGAAAATCATATAACAAAAGAATTATATATTAAATATTAACAATTAATACCTTATCATCTGACATTCTATTCAATCAATTTAGATTGACAGGACAAATTGTATTCAAGCTCTTCGAAAAAATCTCTCTTTTATACAAACCTGAAATAATTTACCAATTCAAATTACAAAAGTGAAAAATCTTACTTGTAAAGATTTAAATATGATATATTTATAGTCAAATCTGAAAACGTATCCTATTTACCTCCTTATTGTTAACCATTGTTTTCATTGGAAACAGAATCAACTGGAAATATCCTACAGTAACAAAAAAAACAACAAAATAAGTAGCGCAATATTAATTAACGTTTATAATAAGATCATCGTCTTATACATGAAAGTTCACGACAAACTTTCTTATCCGAATAAAATATATGACAACCTTCGATTTCTGCATTGACCAAATACCAAATCAAAGCAAACTTTAAATAAAAAAGTTTGGTAATTTGTTTTTGAAATGTTACCAATGCATCATCAACATCATTTCCAACGAACAATCGGTATATAACTTAGAATTCTGTAAGAACAAATCATCAATATAGAACACTAAAAACATATAAAGGAAAAAAAAACCTCGTCAAGTTCATTGAAACATGAGAGGTAAATGTTTAGTAATCAAATGTACAAATCTTACAATCAAATGAAACATTACCCCTCATGTTCATTTGAACATGAGAGGATCTTTTTTCCTTTATATGTATAGTGTTCTATATTGATGATTTGTTCTTACAGAATTCTAAGTTATATACGGATTGTTCGTTGGAAATGAATGTCAATGAAGCAATGGTTACATTTCAAAAAAATTATAAACTTTATTTTATTTAAAGTGCATTATGATTTGGTATTTTGGTCAATGCAGAAATCAGAAGTTGCTCATAATTATTCGGATAAGAAGATAGTCGTGAAACTTTAAGTATAAGAAGATGCATCTTATTATAAACGTTAATTAATATTGCGCTACTTATTTTGTTGTTTTTTGTTACTGTAGGAATTATCAGTGGGATTCCTGTTTCAAGAAAACATGGTTTACAATAAGGAGGTAGAATGATACTGTTTTCAGATACTATAAATATATCATATATAAAATCTTTACCAAGTAAGAATTTTCCACTTTATGATAAATGGAATTGGTAAATATCAGGTTTGAAATAAATAGAGAATTATACGAATAGACTTGAATACACATTCGTCCTTTCAATCTAAATTGATTGACAGTAGAAAGTTCAGATGATAAGGGTAATAATTGTGTCTTAAAAAATAATATAAATAATTCATAGTTATATGAATTTCTAATATGTTTGTGTTCATAGTTTTAAAATGTTAATGTTAATTAATTATCTGTATTTGGTATTATCTATAGTGTACAGGGATTTAAAGTGGCTCGTGTACGTGTTGTAACAATTGGAAGGAGAAACTTCAATCATACCTCCAGCAGGGCATGCATATAAATGAATAGAATGGTTAGTCGAAAGTGTTGAAGACATCGTATAATATTAGTAAATTGGCAAAGAATAAAAGAATTTGAATTTAGATCCAAGGCGTGAAATAGTAATGGAGGTGGTTCGAGAGGATAAGTGCAATATTGTATCTTGGATGCACTTTGGCAGAAGGATAATTTTTAACAAGTACTAGACGTGAAATCGAATTTGAAATGGATGGAAATAGTTATGTATATTATTTTGCAATTGAATTTAAATTTCCAGTATATTTATGCTAAAGTATTTTGTTTTTCATGTATTGCTAATCATGGAAATTTAATATTTATGATTGTAATATGAATCTGTGATTAAAACTAAGTTATTGTAAAAGTTTGGCTGAAATTTATAGGTATCACCGCTTGATGGAACATGGAAAAAAAGAAAACGAATGAAGAATATGTCATAGGTTTTCGAGTAATATTAGACATACAAAGGAACTATTTTTTAATTGGTGATTAGATCAATTAGTTAAATTTTTTAATATTTAAGAAATTGTTTTATTATCAATTTATCAAAAGAGTCGAAGCAAATCCTATAAAAAAGAAATAACTACAGTACGTGCTTCAATGTTCTCTGATTTTATTATAATATTATTATTATTTAATATAAAATAAATTTAATTAATCAGAAACTCAAGGGATTCAAAAAATTAGATAGGGAGCCGAGATAGAATGTAGAAGCTCCAAACCCGCAGATAAACATTATAATATATAACATGATCCTTTGGGTATATCTAGTAAAATACGTATATGTGTGAAACTTCAGTTTTTCATATCTAAATTGAGATCTTAGTTCTAACTTTATCTTGTAATCAAAGATGAACACGAGAAGGAGAGGTATGTATTTTATATATGTGATTTTATGTTGATACATATCAATGGTGTAATTCTGGTTTATAAAGGTTGTTATTTCCATGTCAGGATGAATCTCAATCTGTGAGAAACTGGAATCTAGATTATTCAGTGATGCACTAAATCGTCCAGATCGTTCTAAGTATTGATATCGTTGAGTTGTAAAGAGATGATTCGATTTCAGACCTAATGACATTGTCTCGAAATTATTAAAAAAAGATTAAAAGGATTCTGAAGTTTGCTTATGCTGGCTTCGCATAAAAATGGCAAGACCACTCTTTCACGATGGATTCGAAGGATGATCATTATTTCTCCTTCGAAATTCCGCCGATGTGATCGTGTCATAAGTTATTTGTAGGGATAATTATTTCGTAGGCAATGTTTTGATCTTTTGTTGTGTTTAGTCAACTTGATAATTGACAGGGTGTTTTTTTGAGTTGTTTTGTGTTATTATTGGCATCTTAAATGATAGAAAGATCTAATAGGAAATTGTCGTATCTCAAATAGGAGGTTATAGTCACTTCGTCAACCGATTTATTTTAGGGTATAGTTTGTTCAAGTTAATGGTAAAACTAATTACTCATAAAGGACTTTTGAAGCTCCTTGAATATAGAGGTTCTGTGGCCCAACCAACAAGAATTATGTACTGAAATACAATATTATAATTTGTTTATTATTATTATCAAATCAGCAATAGAATGTAAAAAAAATCAGAAAATTAATCATCAGCATCACAATAATAACCAAAACAGTTTATATTTGGCGTTTGAAAATTATAAATAATTTTATATAATTCAAGATCACCATCAACAATTATATATAAATATATGAAATATATAATATAATTAGTAGTAGTGGGTATTATTTAACCATTTTAATTTAGTAAGTATGAAGTGGGTAGATTGCTATAACATATAAATGATAATTTTATTCCCGCTCAAATGTCCAAACGGTTTGTTTTTCCTTCTAAAAAACAATCCAATACACCGATTTAAATTTAACAATGGAAGGTATGCTTATCTTTTTTTAGGAAGACAACAATATATAAAACCAATAAAAATACAAAATACCAAACAAGGCGCCCCGTCTAAATTTTTAGCTTATCTTTATTTTTTAGTGTAATTCATGGATATAGCTATAAATTATTTCAATAATGTAAGCAATATGGTTTAGCTATAAAATAGTATAAAATGATTTTGTAAAATCAGGTAGTCAAAATACATATGTTATTATCGTAATGTTCATCAACCTGGTAAATGAACCTTTGTTTTGTAATAAGGTTAGTAATTTACAATTGCACTTTTTTATTATGTTTTTTACGCAAAATTTGGATTATGAGTCAATTTATATTGACATTTGCAGGTTATTTATGATGGATGCAAATTTGAAAACGAATAAGAAAGCTATTTTGTGTTTTGTATATTTTTATTATAATAATTTGACATGACTGATATTATGTAATGTGTTTTAGATACCTTTGTTGAAATATGGTTGAAGCATATTTGGATTCTGACATGGCTAATAAAATCTGAGTATGCACTCCAAATACGTTAACAATCGTGAAAAAAAATGAAACTTAAACATGAGCAAAGGGAAACTAATTTGATTTACTGGGAATGGGATAAAGTTAGTTAGATTAGTGTCCAAAGATGATGTTAAGTATTAAATTATTATGAATATAATTTTAAATGCATTAACATACAATCAATAGCTAATGAAAAATATTTAACTTCTATAATTTGTTTGATATTTAGATATAGTTCATATGATTCGTCAAATAAGATGAAGATTTGTCGGTTACAAATGAATATCAGTATCATTCTATGGATACAGACACATAAAAAATTATAATGCGTTTTAACATTTGCGAAATTATGTTTTCAGTATATGGTACGAGCTATAACATATGATATCCTACCATGATGAAGCAGAAATATATCAACCTTACAAATAGATAACATGTAGTTGAAATTGAGGTATGTATTCTTATGTTGGATGAACGAGTAGTATATAATGAAGTTAATTTGATAAACATTTATTTTATGTTTTAGTTTACCATAATAATTGCTTTAGTTTGTAGTTATTAAGAATATATCGTGGGTCAAATTAATGGTTCATAAAATTGTAAAAGAACTGTTAATAACATGCCCGTCAATCTACTGAACAATTATATTTAATATGAACATAAAAAAATGGTTATTCATGAATTATGTAAATATAAGATTAATGGATGAAGTATAATGATACTAGTTTAAAAATTATAAAAATTTTGGTGGAAAACGGTAATAATTTTTATCTAATTAACATGTGTGTTCACGTACATTTATGTTAATCCCGCAATAACATATCTTTCAATTAACCCCAAAATGCCCACAAAAGATCCAAACGGACATCAAAATTCGAAGATGTAAGTATGAATTATGATGCGTAACGTAAGTTAAATCGACCCTTGAAACCACGTGTTTCAAATAGCGAATGCTGGAATTTGTGGATGTGTTGAGCCAGAAAAGGACACACTTACTTTCAGTACGTTGTATTACTTAATTTGTATCAATGTCGTTTGTACTAACTTCAATAAATTAATATCTATGAAAGTAACTGATTTCGTATCTAAGAAACGCATTCATAGCTTTACGTTCTCGGAATGTCATACTGTTTTACCTCAAATTTAAGACAATCTATGTTCAAAGGAGCTTCACATCGCACCAGTTATTGGTGAATTGATGACGATTAATGAATATTCTGATGTAAAAGCAGAAGGTGTTGCAGGTAATTTGATGCCTGATGTAGTGATTAAAGAACGTTTTGATGATGCCGAAGACTACAAGGTAGACAGTGATCGTTATTGGAATTTTTCCCCAGATAGAATAAGTTTAGATGAAAATGGAATACATTACAGAAATGAATCAGCTGAGGAAGAATATTCAAGTGTTAAACTATTAAAAATGAGTCAGTATTACGTCATAAAGAAACTCAAATTTAGATAACGAAGATCAATGTATTTATGTTAAGTATAATTATATGTTTGGTGATATTATCTGTTGTATTATTTTCAGTTATCGAAGTTAATATCTTATTAATCCTAAAATGCAAAAATTGTGGTTCATACAAACAAAACGTGACAGTTATCATTAATGGATTGTTGAAAGTAGATATCGTCGAAAGACACTAAAACCACGACGTGAAATTAATTTAGTATGAAGCACCATACAAAAGAATATTTATGTCGTATATTAAATATTAAATCAAATGCAACATTTGATGAATTTTCAAGATGTCCCTTTTTATTTGCATAAATTGTTACTTTGTATGTGTCATAAAAGTAGTTTAGGAGCGTTGGCAGTGTATTAGGCATAGCTTTCGGCGTTTGAACTTTCTTTACATATTTCAATTTGATTATGAATTGTGTGGATGTGTTTCCCATTGGATCTGGCCCAGTGACAGATATTAACTCTTTATTTTTTGTTTATAAATAGTGCGAATAGTAAAAAGGGATTTTCAGATAACCAAATAAACTTTATATAAATTTTAATATAAATTAAGAATGCAAAGCATTTTTTGTATATTCCAACTTTTTAAATCTAAAAATTGAGGCATGTTATTATACCGGGTAATCCCTTTTACTCCAAAAAAAATAATATTGAATCAAAGATTATCTCTTCCGTCTCTTATTGAGAATAGTTATTCCCCAGGTTTCTTTTTATCTTGGTGGAACATTTGTAACTAAGCAGAATGAGGATCATAGGGGCCTTAAAACTTTTTTTTAATTACATTATGTTAGAAATATAAATGTTAATACTGAATAGTCAAAGGTGATGTACGGAGACTTAGATGTTACACGAAATATTCAACCATCAAGCCAATGTAAGGTTTTTCATATGGGCTATAAAACCATATGCAAATAAGATTAAACAAGATAGCTACATTTGATTGCTCAAAAGTTAATATAATATTGTAACTATATTTGTCTTCCTAAAATCTTAATCAGATATACAAGTGAGAACATATTTTTAGAAATTGATACTATTCATGTTCTAATCGAAGTTATCTTTTTGGTTTTTTATTTAAAACATACTATCCAACATGTAATCTGACAATTCTACAGTTATATATATCCATATCATATAATATGTTCTGATAATTATTAAAAAGAGAAAAACTTGTTCGTGTCTATCAACATATCATTTGGTGTTAGTGATTAAGATGACTTGGAGTAGAAATAAGTGAAATTTGTTTTTTATAGTTTTTAAGAATAAAGTTTAGTTTCTGATTTTCTTGTGTACATGGAAGTTTATCAGGTTTCCATCATTATTATAGTTATTAATTATTAATAATCGGAAAAGTAAAAATGTATTTAATATCTTACACTAGCCCGGTTTGTGGGCTTATGGTTTCATTGTGTAACAAATTTGTGTGTAAAAATGTTTAACTTTGTTAACATTGTTAAAAATGTCATTTATTTTTTTAGCTATAAAAGTAAACTAGCAGGGTACCCGTGCGTTGCTGCGGCGGGTACCCTGTGACGATTAGCCGAAGAATATACAAATATACATTGCTCAAACATTTTATATTTATATATATTGAATATTGATTAATGATTAATTATTTACATACATAACCATACAAGGTTTTAAAAACATAAACATAAACATTTACATTGATTATAACCTTAGGCATAACATTAACATTAAGACACAACTACTTGTTTTTACCCACACGATGTTCGGTTATGAGAACTTTATCATATCTTCAAACTCAGTGTTATCTCTTATGTGAGTCTGTATTTCATTCAATAATTGCATTATATGCTGAGATCTTTGCAAGTCATGTTTTTGAGCTCTGATCATGTAGACGAGAGTACATTCTTTGATTGGGCTAAATGGTAAATCAAGCAGTTTAGCAATCGAGACTCATCTTTTTGTCACTTTGTTTATGATATAGTGGCAGAGTGTAGTCAAAGTACGAGCCTCATGCAGATGTTCTTCGTTATCTTGTCGTATTTGTAAGACTATATCTTGCGTTACATTAGGTGAGTTTAGGTATGACATTTTTAGTTGTGAAGGAGTATATGTGTTCTATGTTGTATGGAGATGAGAATGTGTTGTACATAAAAATGGAGGGTATTTAAACTAAAAGTAAAAAAGTAAAATATTCATGTATTTTGGTTATTAAGGCTGTATGGAGTATTAAGGCTTCACTCACCTTACACCTGAGCACCACATCAGCTTTATCTCTCCAACTCTAGCACTCACCTTTCAACCGTAATAACACTCGTGTTTCATAACAAACTCACCCTACACATCATTTTTTTATTTAATTACTTTCATTCATAAATTAAAAACGTAAACGTACAAAATTAATAAAAACATAAACGTAAACGTACAAAATTAATAAAAACGTAAACGTAATTAAAAACTTTTATTCATAGATTAAAAACATTACATAACAATAAAAACATTACGTTAAAACATTACATTTAAAACAACTAAATTAAAATTGTTCCTAGATTATTAATCTGACTCGTATTCTGAATCATATTTCACCCCAAATTCCAAGTAATATTCCTCATCATCAACTTGTTTTTGCCTAATTTTCTCCTCCTGTTCTTTTTCGTCTCTTGCTTCTTCTTCTAATATTTCTCTTAAGGCTTCTTCGTCTAGATGTAGTTGATGTAGCTGTTTCTCAGTAAGATATACATCAGATATCTCATGGGTTTGGGATGACGAACCACCTATATGGGTTTGTGAGCGGTAGTTGTATTTTTCCCATAGCCAAACTAATTTATCAATTCAATTTTGTTTTCTATTTTTGCCGCCTTTCCAAATAAAGAATTATGCATCTCGTAATCTTTATTAGATCCTTCTTTCAAAAAAGTGTCAATCAAAGCGCGAGTCTCTTGTGGAATGTGGTTGCATTCCTCGTATGCTTTTCGCATATCATCTTTAGCTCCGCATGCATTATCATATTCGACGGCTAAATTCATAATCGCTAGCTGACGAGCTTTATCCTCCTCAATTTGTTTTTCAACCATAGCTTTGATTTCATCATAGGTGTGTGGAACCGAACACGCCATTAAAAATACAATACTGAATGTGAGAGTTTTGTTTAAAAATATATGAGTTGTGTATGAAAATGAGTTAAATGTTGGGTATTTATAGGTAAAAAGGGTGATTAAAAAAATAAACTAAACGGATATAAAAATAAAATGTGGCCCCACCATGTGTTCGTGGACTGTTTGCCTTTCTGATGGAAGTTATATCGTTGTGATGCTGCCTATTAAATGTTTGATGTGTGTAACCGACACAACAAGGAAGGACCTAATTATGTTTGGGCGATCTTGCTTTTTCGGGAAACAATAAGGATCTAATATGTACTTTACCCAAATAATTCGGTTATTCTATTGTGTATTTAAACTACTTTCCATCTCATATCTATATGCTTCCTTCACGTTA
Source organism: Tanacetum coccineum (assembly GCA_026074375.1). NCBI lineage: Eukaryota > Viridiplantae > Streptophyta > Magnoliopsida > Asterales > Asteraceae > Tanacetum > Tanacetum coccineum. The sequence goes on from BQNB010006826.1 coordinate 94,906, forward strand.
AAACTTAAATAATTAATTTTTCTGAAAAAAATAATCAAATATGTCTTCATCAGGTATTCATCAATTTTCAATTTTTTAGAATAATCACATTTTTTAATTCTTTTATTGATAAAATATATTCTTATTTTTTTAGGAAAACGTCAAAAAGATTCTTCGTCGTCAAAAAGAAACGATAAATCACAAACATCGTTGCAGATTGAAGATTTATCAACACACCAGGATCAAAATCTGCAAGGTCAGGCAATACAGTTGATTTTAGAAGATATTCAACATGATTGTGATATTGCTACTGCTCTTCAGGCTCAAGTTGATGAATTGATGAAGTCAATTGATATAAAATATAAATTGCTTGAAACGTTTGTAAGTTTATGATTTTAGTTTTTTTATTTTTTTACTATCGTGCAGAAAAACGTGAAGCATATGAATTTATAGATTCATTAATGGATGAGATAATGAAAGATTGCAAGATGGCTAGGAAACTTCAAGAGGAAGTGAAAGAACTTTTGAAGTCAGTAGACAGAAAAGAATATTTAATCGAACAAATCAAAAATTATTATAAATGATTATGTATTATTTATTACATTGGTTTATGTAATTCTAATTATTTCTTATTGTTTCATTGTAAATTATTAAAGTTATATATGTTCTGGTTTCTTTTTTATACGTGTTGCCTTCTAAAAAAAGTTTTGCATAGGTTTATATGTGTATGTTGTTTAACGAATCTTGGATTTTATTTATGAAACAAAAGTTATGAAAATTCAATTTGTTATTCTTTAGAATAATATGACATCGTTGGAATAATATCATATCGATTTGTTGAAATATGGTATATATCTGCATATACACATATAGATTATTCTTATTAGTAAATTATCCAAAAAAGAAAATTAAATTAAATTTATCCAGCATATGTATAAATTATTTGTAATATATGTATAAAATATAAATTATTCGTAAATACATTGTTATCATAGTAAAGCCTGAACGAAAATTTGATACAGATGGGGTGTA
>BQNB010006827.1:6156-95915 GCA_026074375.1 Tanacetum coccineum
TGTTTAAAAAAAAAGGAAGGGAGTTGTTCCTGCTGCTTGTTTTATTTATTCCTGCTGTTAGTTATTAAAAAAAAAAAAAAAAAAAAGGGGCTACATTTGAGGGGAGGCTAAATACCAGTTTGAGGGGAGGCTTATTATGAGTGGTTTGTTTCTATTTGAGAAGGGTTTGGGTTTGAGATGTAATTATTGAAAGATCTTTGAAGCAATGATCAATACAAAGACTATGCGGAAACTAGTCTTTATATTTTATAAGAACAAGTAAACAAAACAAGCCTCAATATATTAATACGATCACTCTAAAATAGTGATGGGGTTTTACAACCTTGAAGTTACAACAATGGTGGAAATGTGTGTAAACTACACGTGTGTATGTGAGTGAAGGAAAGGTGATCTAAACTAAGACCCCTACCCCTCTTTATATACTAGAGGGATTAGAGTTTACACTTGTGAAAATAACAATTTGGTCCCTATGTAAATAACAATTAGGTCCTTTATCATTTAAGTCCTTTATCTTTCACATGTCAGTCCTTCATGAATTCTAAAATTCCCAACACTAACCTTAATCCAACCTAATCTCTATTGTTTCAACTCTCAATCTCACCAAGAACATACTATAAAACATAAACATAAAGTGGTAACAATATTTACTTCCATTTTATAAGAGATGACAAATATTAACTTATTTCTTTTGTAAAAATTATCACAAACACATGGATCTTTAATAATAACAATAGATCTATAAGAACATAGATAAAACCAACAAGGATTCAAGTAATACTTACAAATCAAGAAGAGCAAGTAGCAAGAACACTAGATCTATACCCACAAACTATAGATCTATAAAAACCCCAAATAATCTTACAAACCCTAATTTTGTAAGTCTTGAAATCAAAGATTTAATGCTTCACAACACCTTAGATATAACTAAGAATGAACTTTAAACACTTGGATTTAGCTAGAAATCAAAAGTTATGGATGGTGTTTGATGGTGGTGGTGTGCCGTGGGTATGGAGGAGAGGGGAGGGAGAAAAGATTTTTGTTGGTGTCTTGCAAATGAATAAGAACCCTAAGTTGTGAGATATGAGATGTATATATAGTCCAAGACTAGGGTTAGGATGGTTCAAGTGATGCATAAGTGACCAACACACTCCAAGGGTGTGTGCACCCTTGGTTCGGCCGAATAGGGTTCACAAGGGACCATTATGGTTCAATTTTTGTTATCTTGGTTCAAGTGATATGATTATGGTTCAAATTTTGCTAGTCAAAGTTGTAAGAGTGTGTAAGTAAACACATGGTCTTAACAACATGAGAAATGGTGCATGAGAATGACATTCTCATGTGTCACCATCTTGTGTAAGCATGAGCACATGCATGGAATTTCAAGAAAGATGCTTGTTGATTTAATTTAGAGCTCAAGTATACTTGTTGTTGTAGTTTAGGCGCCACATTTTGGCTAGGGAAATGAGGTGAACGAAATTTTTAGTAGTATGACACTAGAATTATGATAACTTGAGTTTACACGAAAAGATTTCGAGTTTCCGGGGTTCCGTTTGGTCTAAAACGCGAAAAACGCAATTTAAAGGATAAAACCCTAAAATTAATATCGGAAGTGATTAAAAATCACGAAACACTCAGGAAAGCTAATATATCTTATATTAAGCCTAAATTAATTATAACCGATGCCGGAACGCGTCCGGTGACGTTTTTCAGTTTTTACGCAGTTTAGTTCCTCGGTAAACTGTCAGATTTAAACGTAACGTATAAAATTTAAAGTAGATGACCGGAGTGGGTCGGAATACTAACCGGGATTTTACGGGGTGTGACAAATATCAAAAACCAACAACCAAGTGGGCCGATCCCACCTTGGCGTCAAACCCCATACGACCAAACGGACCCTTATTGGGCCAAGCCCAAGCCTAAAACATGCATACCCAAATAAGATATAACCTAGCTTATTGAATAAGCAAAACATCAAAATAAGCCCTTTTAAAGCATTATCATAAAATGAAAAATTACCACAACAACCATTTTATTTAAACTCAAAAATCATTTCTTTCTTTCCCTTTTTAGCCGTCGCACAAACACCCCTTTTTACATTTTTTCATATCCAAGATTCGATTTTTACGACGATCAACTTGTACAACTAGTGTATTAACACCATAATAACCAGAAAAGAACAACTTTTAACAAAGTTTAGAAAACTTACAAGTTTGGATGATCTTAGTTCAGTTTTGATGCGAAAGGAACGAACTCGTGCACCTTTTATACAACCCGCATCTACAAACTATCAACCCACTATCAAATCTTAACCCGTGTTCTTGTGAAATCTTCAAAATCTTTGTTTTTCTTGTTCCTTGGTTCCGTCCGAATATGGAGAGAGAGAGGAAGAGATTTTTTTGTGTTTTTGATTTTCAAAATGGTGCATGAACAAAAAATGTTTGAGGTGGTGGAATAAAAAGGGTACTATGCAAGACATGCTAGCTTAAAAATAGCCATTTGGTCTCCTCTTGACTTTTTTTGACCGATTGGATCATAGGGAGGGTCTCGGGTCTTCCTTTTTGTGTCGGGATCACTTAAAACTTAATTTTCATCTATTTAAAACGTCAACCAAACTTAGTTATTGTTTCCATTGTGTTTAAAATCATTTTTCCATAAACCTGGGTTATTCACACGACACTTATCATCTTAAATTGCTATAAAATTCCAATTTGAGCCGTTATCGCCGACTCCGGACCGAAAACATGAATTTTTGACAAAACTCAACCGAACCTTGATCATCAACTTAAAAACACTTCAATCCACAAAATATGACTTGACAACTTATTTTCAACCAACATTCCACCTTTTTATGAACGTTACAGTCTTTTACCGAATTTCACGAAAACAACCGTTTTTTTGATAATCTTCAAATCTCACTCACGGTTTATGATTTAAGTCACTGTTATTTCATTAATATGAATTTATTAAATAAATAAACCTATTTACACATTCCCAACTTCATTAATCTCCACACTTGAATAAATTGTCGTGCCGGTACGTGCTGCATGACGATTTTTGGCTAATCACGGGAAAACTTTCCGGAAAGCACTGAAAACCTCAAAACCACTCTAAAACAGAAAAAGGAATCAAAAGTGATTCATTTACAAACTCAAAACTTCATTAAACTCCCGGTTAAACCGAAACTGCTTTTACGCAAAATAGTCAACATAAGTCAACTTTTCAGCTTTCATCAGAAAAACTGACAAGATCGAAAGACTTCAAAATACAAAAGTATAATATTTTATAATACTTAACTCTAGAAATATTACCGGTTATCACAAGGGTGTCCAACTCGGAGTTGAATGGTAAGGTAACTAGTGAAATTGGCGGAGTGTGACATGTTTCAATGTTATGTAAGACGGTATTATGTAAAGTCATGAAAAGTTTTAAAGGTCCGTCATGACGTTTATATTGTCTTAAGAAATGTTATAGTATTTATATAGTTATCTCTTATATAAATAAATGTAAGCATATATATAAGGGAATGTAAGCATATATGTATAAGTCATGTAAGCAAGTAGTGTATTCACATGAAAAAGATTGATGTGATGCAATGTTTGTAAAAACGGTTAGAGTCTAGGTAAAATATGCAACCTAGTTCTCTATAACCTTGGCTCTGAATACCAATCTGTAACACCCCTAAATTGGGTCGCAGCGGAATTATGTCCGGGAGCGTTACTTCATGAGTACATTGCAGAAGATATGAGAGAACGACCTCAAAATATGTCGTTTGAAAAGTAATCTTTGTAAAATTTAGACTCCAATGCACATCAGATATGTCAAGCATCCTATTCACCTGAGAAATACATACTTAAAAGTATCAACATAAAGTTAGTGAGTTCATAGGTTTTTGTAAATATAAATGTTAAAATCAAAGTTTTATAAAGTGTGTATGACCATTTCAATCCTTATAATAGTAAAAAAATGTAAGTATGAATGTTAAAATCAAAGATTTGTAAAGTGTGTGTGACCATTGTAATACATACAATAGTCACGAAGATGTGATTACGATTACACTAAGTTCATGATACTGAGGCTCGGACTTGTAATGTATGCGAATCTTTTCAGGCACTGTAAGTGTTCAAGTAATTATCGTTCAATGCTCCGACATGGTATAACGTTCGTTAGTCCAATCTGTCGAACTAGTGAGAGCTACTCCCCCGAACAGGGTTGTCACGCCTAAATAGTGCTATTTTATAACACTTGCGCCTACCAATTGTAATTAACAGTTCATGCCCCTTAAGCTAATCTGTAATCATTTCAAAAGTAAAGTAATGTACTTGCGTTCAAAATTGAGAACAAACAATGTATCTCACCGCGAGATATGTAAATAAGTATGTAAATAAGTTTGTAATGAGTATGTAAACAATTTTGTAGACGTGTATGTAAACGAGTTTGTAATGAGTATGTAAACAAGTTATGAAATCAAGTATGAAAACGAGTTTATAAATGCGCATGTAATCTCACCCCAAAAGTGATAAAGTATATGTAAAACGAGTAAAAACATGGGGCTATAAACTCACCTTAAGTGAATGTATCGAGTGTGGTAACATTGGGCTATAAACTCACCCCAAACTAGTGGGAAGGGAATGAATGGAAATAGGGTTTCTTGAAAAAACCAGTTTTCATAATAGAAATCGTATAAAAATTGGTTTTTTGGGGTGCAAACCACTCTTTTTACCCACTATAAGGAAGCCGGGCGATCATCATTTTTTCATTTCAGATTTCATTAACCCGCCCTTTTTGCCAAAAAAACTTTTCATCACCCGCTTCTTTATTTTAACTTTTCACACTAACATCTCTCCTTCACCAAATCACAACCGCTTTATTTGTTATAGTCCCTTAACCCTAACCCTAACCAGCTTCTCCATCACTTCCTCTTCATCACAGTCGTTCTCCTCACCATACTACTAGCCGCCACCGTTCACCACACCACCGCCGTAACCATCAGTCTCATCGGACCTAGTCAAACCAACACCATTTCCTTAGTTAATTTCTCTTACTCAGGTTATTTCTCAATTCCCATCTTATTATTATTAATTTATATCATGTGTTGTAGAGTAAACAAGTCCAAACACTATCTCGTGCATTGCATCTTGCCTATGCTTATTTGGCTTATGAAGCCGCATACAATTTGGATGTATTGTGTGATGCTACACATATTCTTAGTTATCTTCTATATTTATACATAAATCAATTAAAATTTCATTGTTTGATATCCCAATGGAACACATTGCTTGACAGACTTGAAGCATGCTTATTTCCCCACCCGTTTGTATTAATGTTTTGGTTGGCGAAGAATTACTTGGTGGGGATTGATTTCTAATTTTCATTATGATGAAAAGGGGTTCAGACAAACGCGAGTGTCACATTCAGATAACAGGAAATTATTTCATTTTCTTATCTATAGCAAGTGTTAAAGCAAGAATATATAAGCATCTAATTTTCATCGGAATATTTATAGATTGTTGTTTGAAGTTCACCTGATGAAATGATACGAGTGTGTTTGGGATTGTTTGTTATGCTTGGTTATATGGTTAGTGTGTTTCCACATAGTAGATACGTAGTTTCGAGAGTATTATATCTTATTATTTGTGACTTTATTAACATGACCTTCACTTATTCAAACCAAAAAGGATCATGACCTTCGACTACTTTTAAGTACCTTATCTTTAGGACCTTCACCTATATAAACCAAAAGGGATCATGACCTTCGACTACTTTTAAATGCCTTATCTTTATACCTTATTTTTAGATGCATAGTATTTGACCCGTAAAAGTGTTAGGGTGAAAAAAATAGATAAGGCGGAGCCTGTTAGACGAGTTTGGTTAGGAAAAAAACTATAGTAGCTTTTAGAAGTAACACATCTGTGCCAATTTGCAACTTTCATACTCATTATTTTAATCTGTGAAGTTATTTATATAAACTGTGTGTTTGGAGGTGGTGTAACGAGTGCTGACGTTTGTATTGGAGAAACTGATTCGGCCAAGCCATGAGAAAGTAAACAAAGGTACAATTTTTTTTAACTTAAGTAAAGCCACTGTTGCACAACTTCTTCTGTGTGCCCGGACAGAGTGGCGGATTGAAATGACAGACCATGTATGTGTTCATAACAGTAGGTCAGCAGAGGCGAAGCCGGTGCCGGTAATGGATGCTGACGGAAGTGGAGAACTCAGAAATTCGTGCTCTAAGTTTGGAAGATTTTTTTCAATTTCTTCGCATTCGCATTTAATTCCTCCTATTCAATGTAAGTCTCAAATGCTGCTGTTATAAATAGGTTATGATTTGTATTTTGCAATGCTAAAATGCAGTCATCGTCGGTTTATGTCTACATTTACACACTAAATTCCTCTTATGCTTTCTATTTCTACGATTGACCATAGTTTTAATGTTGTGTGTCGTGTGAAATGTGCAGGTTCTGTTGGTTGCGTTTTTGCAGACTGTGTTGCCGTTAGTTATTCAGCTGAGTTTTGACATGGCTAACAGAACATAACAAAATCTTTCTGAGGGCCTGAATTAGCTGAGGGATTAAAGGTAGCATGCCGCACGCTACTGATTTTGTTGGAATGTTTACGCCTCCAGAGAATTGTAAGGGATCCTCGAGCTGGCTGAGTGGTTAACTTTCTTTGTAATTTTTAATTTTTTTTTGTAATAAATGCCAGTTTTGCTGAATAAATTTTTTAGAAGTAAGGGTAAGCAAAAAATACAGCAGTGGCTGCAGTTAGTAGTTTAGTGCTACTGATGCAGCCTCTACTCAGAAGCCGATAATTGCGATAAACATTAGACATCAAAAACCTAATAATTAGTATTCTAGTAATTTGTGAAAACAGAGGTACGAAAAGAAACATAAGCATCGTGTGAAATGTGCAGGTTCTGTTGGTTACATTTTTGCCGGCTAGGGTTGTCGTTAGTTATTCAGTTGAGTGTTGACAAACCTAAGAGGACTTATCGACATCTTTTTTTAGGGCCTGAATTAGCCAAGGGGTTGAAAGTAGTGTGTCGGATGCCACTGATTTCGTATGGAATGTTTACATACACGATAGCCACCTTAGCGAGTTGGTGTTGTAGATAATAGTGTCGTACTCGAGGCACCAACATTTAAACCATAATTTCTTCCACAAGGTAATCCTGGACTGCCTTTACTATAATTGATTATATCATACCGACTTTTTCATTGTTCTTTTTTAATGATATGCAAGATGTTTAATTGATGTAGTTTTTAGGATGCATTTGTGGGAGTTGATCCAAGAGATGTTGAGTCCCGGTGGTCGAAAGAACAAAGCGTTAATGAGTGTGTCTTGTAAACAAGTGCTGACGTTTATATTGGAGAAACTGATTCGGCCAAGCCCCGAGAAAGTGAACAAAGGTACAATTTTTTTAACTTAAGTAAAGCCACTACTGTACAACTTCTTCTGTGTGCCCGAACAGAGTGGCGGATTAAAATGACAAACCATGTATGTGTGTGCAGTAATTGTATTACCAATAATAATAACTTTTTTTGCTATGAAATACAATAGATGTGCTAAGTTATGCCAACTTTTTGCACCGTATTATTACAGATACAAGACAAAGGTTACAAAGGAAATTTCGACTTGCGCCTTCGAGTAGCAGGTAGAGGCACTCAACTACTCAAGGTAACTTGCTGTATTAGTTCTTTTTCACAGGTTTGATCAATGTGAATTGTCACCACTGTCTCTAAAAGCACTTAACAAGGGTGATACATAATGGCAAAATGAAACATATTGATTTGAAACAACATATCATTTTTTGGCTGCTTTTTTACTCTCATTTAGTTCCATTTTTTTTTCATTCCAGATGATTAACGGTTATGGATTAAGGAGATTTGTAGCTTCATACAACCCAGGTTATCGTAAAAAAGATATTGTATCTGGAATGCTGAATTGGGCATAATATATATTTGTGAAAAGCAAAAACATGCTAAAAAAGTTGGAGAGCAAGGAGTTTCTGTTGTCATACCATGTTGGGATTTTCGGTAAAAAAAAATTTGTTCAATACATATGACATACAAATATTACTATAACTTATTATAGTGTTTAATTGTTGCACACATTATCTAGCAGATTTACTGCATATGGAGGGTTCTAAAGTTTTTGTCTCAGCCGCTGCTGGTTCTGTTGGTAATTTCATTGGCGAGTACGCCAAGCTGCTCGGCTGATCGATTTTGAGGAACAGATACTACCATAGATCTTTATTGGGCCGCAATAAAGCTTCCAGATAGTTTCACTTCGGGAGACGTGCTTGCTTTCTATGTGAGTCCATTTCTTTTTAACTTGCAAATATTTGCAAATATTTGCAAATGTTTAAAGAGAGTAAATATGTGCTCAAGTTTTATCAGTAATGGGTCAAACAGATTACTTCAAAATTTTGTTTAAGTAGAAACCTATCGAATGTGTAAATTATGAGATTTTGCTTTAAGACAACACGTTAAAGCTCAAAAGTGGCCTATAGTTTAGATTATATAAGATACCTAATCCCTCGGCCAGAGTAGAAATATCAGATTACTTAATATACTTAGTCCCTACATCAGAACACAAATATGTGTAGAAGCTGCCTAAGGAAACTATTGCAGCGGAATCCAATTCTTCCAGAATTCGCTTTAGTATGCATTATCAGGTTGTTCTAGGTTGTTCTGTAAGCTTTAGAATAGCAAATAGTGCTAACCCAATGTCAACAACGATAAAACTGCATATACATTACTGATGTTTTCATTTTATTAAATTACTTGTAGGTACCGTGGAGTAATGAGCGTCCGTTGGAGAACAAAGAGTTGAACGCGATCATTGGCGCATGGTTTACATTGTGGCGAGATTAGACCTAGATAATTAAGTTGAATTCTAGTGTTTTTCTTTATAGTTATTTGTTGAATTCTAGTGATTTAATTTGATTTGAATTTTGTATTTGCTTTATGTTAAGCTGAAATGAAAGTTGTCTTTATTTACTTTAATTTGTGGATTTTGACATTTTTGGTCGATCTAACTCAGTTTATATATATTTGTTGTATTTATATTTCTTTATTTTGGTGGGTTAAATTTGTAAATTTTAGAATTTATTAAAGAATTCCAAAAATATTTTTTTTAAATGATTAAAAAAAGACAGGTTTTGAGATAAAAACATATATTTTTACTCTATATAAAGACTGGTTGGATGTTGTTATAAAGACATGTTTCGGGAGAACCAGTATGGAGACCAATTGTTAAGGAGACCATTTCTTAAGGAGAGAACCAATGTTGATTCTTCTTATAGAGACTGGTTGCATAACCGGTTTTCATATGTTTTGATCATGGAGATTCCAAAACCACTCTTTATGGGCTATTTTGACCTGTTTCTATGGCGTTTTTTGTAGTAGTGTAAGTGTCCAAGTATGTACTTTCGAAATAATTTCTTATAACTTGGGAAATCATTTAAAATCATTTCGCTTGATCTAGTATTTTTATTATCTATATAATGATGTTATATATATAGTTTAATTGTTTTGCAAAATAATATTTATAAAGTTAATAACATGTATAAATATTATATAGGTAATGCTACATTATTTTGTAAGGTTTTTTTATTAAAACGAACCAACACTATTCATGTAAGGAAAATACTGCAGAAAAATTAATATAAAGTTATCAAGCTTTTATAAATTCTAGTTAAATATCTATACATTTCTAGACTCCGAAAACCCGATATTTGTAGTAAAACGTCATTCCAAACAACTTTGTTGGTTTTATACTTTGGCTGAATCGGACCCGGAAGCCCTCAAAGTGACCGATTTCAAAGTTCACAGCTAGTCCGCAGTTTTTCACATCTTTGTAAAAGTTGTGAAATAATATATACTTTTCGGAATCTTTAAAAACTCATAACTTACTCGTTTCAACTCCGTTTTACGTGTTCTTTATATGTATGAAATCGTGACGAGATAATATATTAAAATAAAATGTTCACAGATTTTATAAAAATCTGTATCGAAATAGAAAAATAAACTGTTATATATAAAACGCCTTTTATATATTTAATCTTGCAAATATCGTATCTCCTTCGTTATAACTCCGTTTTCAACGTTCTTTATATCCACGGATTTCTATTGAGATGATCTAACATCATAAAATATTTACAGAATTTATAAAATTCTGTACAGTCAAGGTTTTTATATAATAACTTTTATAAAAACACTTTTTATATAATTAATTATCGTAATCTTGAAATATTCATAACTCCTTCGTTATAGCTTTGTTTTTCGAGTTCCTTATATGCACATAATCGTCTTAAAATGTACTACTTGAATCTTAAGCCTTTATATTTTATAAAAATTCGAATTCTCACAGAATGTATAATCTGTCCGAATGTATATATTTATGAAATTGTTTTATAAACTTTTGATAAAATTAAATTATTACAAGTTCTTTAATTTAATTAATACAACATCCTTTGTATATTTTATGTCTTCTAATTTATGTTCATAAATTTAAGTCCAATATGTCCCAACAAAGTATCCACAATAATCATTTATTTCAACAATAAATCATATAATTAGACCAACACTTGTAATATATATAATAAAATGTGTTCTTGCTTTCTAATACATATTTAACATATCATTTCATCATGTGTATGTATTTATTCAATTATGAATATGCTTGTCTTTATTTTATAACTTTATAAAATAACTCCTAAGTGGTGACTAACAATATAACAATATGTATGTAAATAAATAAAGTAATTATAAAAGGGTAGAGATTATAATGGAACTTTTGTGAATGAATGAAGATGTAAAAACTAAACCAAAACCCTAGTTCTTCAACCCGAAATCCTTATGAAAACCCTAGTTTTCACTTCTTGAAAACCCTAGATCTTATGAAACCAAAGCTTCCAAATACCCTTGATACACTTTATATAATAACCCTAATAATGCTTATATACTTGTGTTCTTGGTAAAAAGAAAACTACAAATATTCTTGTTAATAATTTTTATGTCGTGGGTTTGATAAGAGAAACAAGAGAGAAAAGTGTTTGATTATTTGCTAGTTGATATGTGTAGGTATAAGTCTTATTATGAGCTTTCTTTTATACTAGAAGTATTAAGCTAAACCATGGACTTAGAGGTGGTTTAAGGACAATAGGTATAACTCCTCTCTAGGAGGATAAGACGAGCTTGGTTATTTGCCATTTGAGAAGACTTGTGTATGGAAAGTGGTACTCAAGCACATGGTAATTTCCATAGAGGTAGTTTGTATTATTTTTGGTGTTGGTTTTTAATGTGTAACCGGCCACCTATATATATATTGGTATAGAATGATATATTTTTTAGGTATTGAGTATAACTGTGGGTATTTGATTGAGTATAGATAAGTAGAAAGGTTTAAATTTATGCTAAAAGCTTCCAAAGTGTGAAACGTAACCGTTTTATGTAACGTATAAAAATAAAATGTGAAAAGTTATAAATTATCTTCTTAAAAATAATATAACATTTGTTTGACGTAAAATTTTATTTGTTTGATGTCCGTTTACGTTGATTGTTGATTTTTAGTTTACACGATTTAACTAAACGTTGAAAATTAAAAGTAAACGCATGAAAGTTTAAAATAAATAGTTGAATATTTATTGACGTAAAAGATGTGAAAATTTGAATTGTTACACATGCCTTTGGCGATTTGTTGCAAGATGAAAATTTTCATATACTTGGGGACCTGTGTCATACCAATAAACTCAGCTAGCTCATCTACCTTACGTCTTGCAATTGCGTTAGATGATCCAGAAGCTGCCATTGCCAATACTTGTTGATAAGTTAAAATTTTAGATATTGTGTTGAATAGTGTTGGGAGTATTTGGTGTGGTTAGGCTAACTTTGACTGGTTTATAAAGAGGTGTTTTGTGGTTTAAATCACACCTTGGAACCATCATTGCAATTGCAAATGGGTACTCAAACGTCCGGCTTAACAATCCCATAAGTTTAATGCTAATAAGTAGGGAAAATTATAAAAACCACATATTAAACCTCTGGAAATGTTATTCTTTTCTTAAAATATCCCTCAACTATCCAAGGACTTACATTAGCATAAAATAACCATATATTCACAAAATAACATGAAATATATATATTTTCTTAATAATTACGGGACAAAATATACCAACTAGCAACATGATTAAAATTTTGTGACCGTTTTCCCAATTAAGTATTATATCATAACTGACTTTTAACCATTTATCTTGTAATAGATTAAGAGTTTCTTATGCTATATGCGGTCGTTGATCATAATCGATGCCGCACATCTTAAAAGGACTTATCAAGGAACAAATCTCGTTGCAGTTGGAATGGATGGAAACAATCAAATTATACATATTGCTACTGGTGTGTCGCAAGGTGAGACTGGTGAGTCGTGGACATGGTTTCTGAGCAAGTTGAAAGATTTCATAAGGGAAGTACCAAATTTGGCAATAATATCTCATAGACATTATGCGATCATCCTTGCTTGTAAAACTGTGTTTCCAAATTCATTTCATGGTTATTATTGTCGTCATTTAATGATGAATTGTGGTATGCAAAGTGAAAAGTTTAAGGTGTTATACTGGAAGACATGCAAAGTGTACACGGAGGAAGAATTTGATAAGCTTATTTATGATATTCAAGCTGTACGACCTGATGCTCACCAAAAACTTATCGAAGCCAGATTTAAGAAATGGTCTAGGGCAAAGTGCCCTGCAAATAGATACAACTACATGACATCAAACAATGCTGAATCAATAAATGCGTTAACAAAAGACGTTAGGAAAATACCAATAACCACGTTGATGGATTGGTATAAAGATCTTCTTCGAAAGTGGTATTATGAACGTCGAGAAAAACATTAAGGTATTTACGAATACTTGTATTTTACTAATTGTTACAAACCATAACGAAACCCTTTTCACACTAAAGATGTATACTTTTGTATATTAGATTCACAGGATGATGAACTTACACCATGGGCAACTGCCAAAATAAGGTATAGAATGTTAAAGAGCTCCAATTGGACTGTTAATGGTGTTCTCAGGTACAAAATTTATGAGGTCCAGGACAACCAAATGATACATGTTGTGTATTTGGAAAAAAGGTAAATGTACGTGTCATATATGGGAGCTATCAGGTTTACCATGTGGGCACGTTTGTGCAGTGGCAAGAATAGAGGGTTTAAGTAATGTTAACAATTTGGCAAAACTATGGTTTTTAAATAAAACAGTTAAAGCTACATACGAAGGCATCATTTATCCTGTAAAAGATGTATCCACTTGGCAGACTCCAAAGGACCTCTAACTTGTATTGCCACCTGTTATGGGTAATAAACTCCTGGGTAGACAAAAAAACAATGATCGAATCCGATCACAAGGGGAGGGGCTGATAATTACTAAGTGTGGAAGGTGTGGTGCCATGGGTCACAACAGAACTACTTGTAATGTATCGTTACCTAGTTTTCAAGTAAGTATAGTATTCTGAATAAATGTTTATATTTTGTTTATTAGTCACTAATGTTTACTTACGTTGTAATGTACAGAACACAGGTATAAAAAAAGAAGTTTACCCACCAGGAATCATCTAATCCAAGTAACAACTTCAGGAACGAGTCACATGAGGAGGCAAATCATGATGTGTATCTGCAAGGAATATATGACCCGTAACACATATAAAATAATACGGAAGATATGTATCACCCAAAGCAGGAGAACATACAACACTACTTTATGTACTAGCAAAATCCCGAGTCATCTAATATGGCGATGTTTGGTAATTTGTCACAGTGGCTAACTCCAAACAACTTCATAAACTAACGGGGTGTAAGTTTTTATTTTGTTACTTTCAAGTTGGATCCGTTAAGCTGTTGTGTTATTGGTGAAATAACTAAACCTTTTTTTATGTTATTTTATTATAAGACTATGTTTGAAATTTGCATTTACTACTTAAACAACAATGCACAAAACCATAAACCCAACAACAAATCACGCAATTACAAAATAAAGTACATAATGTTCTTACTAATACAGATTAGGAAGATAATGAGAAGTTCATACAACACTAGGTTTATGGTAAGTTTGTGCACAACACACATATTGTGACAAGATATTATGCTTAATATATAGTTTGTGCACAACTACCATTAGATTACAAAAGATCTGCTTAATCATAAGTCATTGCACTAGCATAGATATGGTTACAAAAGATGTGCTTATACATAAACACTAACCTTGTTATTTAGTCGAAAACTTTGACATCGCTGTAAGAGGAACCAACTGTTAGTGAATCTTTTGTTATGACTTGTGGATCATCATCACCCTCATGCTCATTCAACTCAATCAAACTACCCAACCTTCCATTATTTGCTCTAACTAAAACTCTTTTTCCAGGACCTTTCCTTAACCTGTTAATCTTTGTCTAGTATTAACATTTTCTCTTTCTAGTAACATTCACCCTACTTCTACCCTTTTTCAATAGTAACAGCAATTTAGTGCCTGCATCAACCAATGGTACATCGTTTGCAAAACACTCTTTCTCTATATGTGAAAGTAAAGGACCATCGTAAACAACACTTTCATGTACCAAATCACAGCATGTACTTGTCACACCCCCAAAATCGGACTGTAGCGGAAAGGTAATATTGGGGTGCGACGTCATGGCACAAGGTACAAGTCACAAAAAACGACCTCAAAATGAGACGTTTTAAAATATATTTCAAAATATTTTACGTTCGATACATTAAAACATCAGAGTTTACAAAAAGGTCCTAACAGTTTCAAAATCCCAAATGTTCAAACATGACATAAAGTCTAAATAAAGTTTTCATCGAAGGTAATAAGAGAAAGTCTATACAAAACATAATGTTTACAAAAATGTAATTTTTTTTGTCGAATGTATAAAAATGTAAAGTATCTAAGTACATATCCGTGCGGCTTCCCTCCGAGCAATATACCTGAAAAACCTGAGATAAACATGCGAAAAATATCAACAAATTGTTGAGTGAATCCATAGGTTTATATAAGTAAAATGAATGAACCGCAAGATTTAAGTAAAAGGGTGACAATGAAACACATTCATGTCAAAGCAATTATTAATGCACTAAGTTCGTGACACCGAAACCTTAACATGATTTTGCCCCAACAAAAGTAGGGTATTCTGCAAATAACCCCAAGAATACATCAAATGTTAAATGTGCCACTTGGTTATCTAGAAACCATAAATTTGGACGGGGACTGTCAGTCCTGATAGATCTATCCACAACACTCACGCTTACTACAATAACAACTAACGATTCATGATAGATAGGGGACTTATGCAGCAGTAATGGTACTTAGGCATAAATATCAGGCATTATCAGGATATCATATAGTTTAAAAATACTTGTGTTCAAAAGTTAAAGCATAGCATGTAATCTCCCCCAAAATTTTATAAAATAAGTATAGAAATGGGGCTATGCAACCCACCTTATGCGAAATGGAAAAATCAACAATATAGTAGCTAAAGTAAATCAAACACCCTAAGTGCAACCTAAATAAATGGCGCAACTTATCAAAATAAACAACTAACACTCACACAAATGAAAATGAAATAAAAGAAAATTTATATAAAACGTTTTTCTTTAACCAAAACAAGTATGGCATTGCGTCCTAAATTTATAGGTCAAAATTACTTAAAACAGAAATCCTAATTTAAATTAATATCACTTCTAAGACATGTCTTACGTTTACATCTTAACCAATAATATCTACAATTGTCCAAATTAGTTTTACGTCAAATAATTTGTTTATTTACCAAAATTCTAAAATTTACCCAACTTTAAAAGCGCATAATTCAAATTTCGTAATTGATAAAAATATGAGGTTTTCGCGTATAGAAAGCTTAATGAAACTATTTTCTAGAAATGTGGAGCCTACAAACCAAAACGTTATAGAACCAGGGTGAAGTTACTAATTTACCCTTCATAACAAGTGCAAGTCATTTTCTGAAATTTATCATTTCACCTTTTTTAGTATATCTCCTAAACCGTACATCAGATGAGGATGAAACACATGGCCAAATTTAAGTTGACTCGATACCTAGAAGCTATAGTTTTACTAATTTGGGTATTAGTACTTATTATGGTTTTAAATTCAAGTCGCGTAATTTGACAAGTTTTAGTAAAGTAGCGATATCTCACCCATCAGAAATAGTTATTGCCCCATCCAAACGGATATGTGTACCTAAGACATACACCTAGCTCACCATTAACTTTTCAAAAACTTCTAAAGCCAAGAATATTTCTTTACACACTAAACTATCTAGCTTTTCAAAACTATCCCAATGAAAGTGTGGTTAATTTTTGCAGCTTACGAAAATGATTTTTTTTTTAAATCTATGGATGCTATTAAAGTGAGGCCAGTTGGAGGTGATACCTATAAGTGTCCTCAACAGGTATCATGATTGATTTTCAAAGAGTTTGCATAAAAACATGGAGTTAAGCTCCATCTCACTCATTCTGAAGAG
This sequence comes from Tanacetum coccineum, assembly GCA_026074375.1. Taxonomy (NCBI): domain Eukaryota; kingdom Viridiplantae; phylum Streptophyta; class Magnoliopsida; order Asterales; family Asteraceae; genus Tanacetum; species Tanacetum coccineum. The sequence continues at coordinate 22,692 of BQNB010006827.1, forward strand.
ATACGGCTCTATCCAAAGAACCACATAGATCTAAGACCTAGACCTATGTTTTTATCAACTTTACCAATTGTCTTATGACCAAAAAAATTTCAAAAACAACATGTTTATCTACTGATCTAAAAACAGTCCCTTAAACCTCTACAAAACCATTCCACACATCATTTTAATTCTTCTAAAACCCTATACAATGCCATAATTAATTGTTTAACACATATATAAATACAAAACTTATAAATTTCCAGAATTAAACATTAAAATGCATTGTCCAAAATCAAAAGAAAGATCAAGAATCAAGGGTTAAACTTACTAGAAGGTGATAAAAGCAAATGAATCGAAACACAAACACCCTCTTGGCTTGGTGGCTGATTTTCGACCCACAAGAACAACCCAAATCAAACACCAAAACCACTAAACACTTGCTTTAAATCTTCATAATACCCTTTTAAATCAGCCCCTAACTCAAAGATAACAATAATCTTAAAGGATTTACCAAGAACAAAGAATCAAAACTTCAAACCCAACAATTAAAACCCTTCTGAAAATCAAATCAACCATCCAATTAACCATGCAACAACACCTCTATATCATAAATTAAAATAGCATGTTATCCCAAATAGAAACCACTTCACAACAATAAGCTAACACAAATAAGCAATACGCTAGAAAAGAGAGAAAGGAAAATGAAAGATTAGATTAGAGAGAGAAAGTGAGGTGGGAGGTTACACATATGGAATATGAGAAAAATGGTAACCAACACCCTCTCCATGTGTGGAGAGGGTCCTATTTATAGTATCATACCCACATGAAATGTATGGACTTTCTACTTGGGTCGGGCTTGGCTTGAGGTTGGATTTAAGCCAAAAACACAGATATTATTAGATTACAATCCATGCCCATTTAACCCGACTAGCCTATTACTTTACAAGACTAACTTTGACTAATAAGACCCATAACATTCTTGTTCGAATTATATAAAAATAAGGCTAACAATCTCCCCCAATGTTGAGGTCTTCTTTGATCTCCCTAACATTGACGTTCTTGATGGAGGTTATCTTGATTTGACTTTATCTTCCCCAATGTTGAAGATATGACGTTTGAGCTTTGCCTTCTTTGGTCTTGTCCTTATCTTTTCTTGTTTGTAATGGCTTTGTTCGTTCATGCTTAAGAAGACCGATAACATTCTTCGGTGTCGTTTTATGACTAATCTTGAGCCTTTCATCTTTTGGACTTTGAGTTCTTGAGAATTTTCATATTGTATCATCTCCTTGACTCTGAATCATCTTGATTTTGACTTTCTTTATCTAACATGTGCTCTGATCGACATACTCATACGTAATTGCATTCTTGTTTGAACTGTACATAAACATAAGGGAACAATCTCCTCAAAATGCGGATTGATTTTGACGTTTGAAGATCTTTGAGGAAGTTTAGGATCAAACACTCTTGAATTCTAAATGATTGACTTTTCGAGCTCGAGTAAAAATGTATGTGGTTAATTGAAGTCCGACTTCGCTTATGGTACATGGTCTGCAACACCGACCTTTGATCTGCATTTAAAAAGGTTGTGATAAATAACATATATGGTGAAATGTCTTTGTCACTTCGTCGAATTACGGGTTGTAATAACCATGGTTTCCCGTTTTAATCTAGTATACAAACTGCCTGTTGTGATTTGAATAGAATTCATATGAATCTTCTTGATAGGGTTTGGCAGCTGTACTAGCCGTTCTTGTTACCAGAGCGTCTCAAAGCAGACAACACGGTAAGAGTAAATCAGATAGTTAATATCTTTCTGATTAAGTCATCAATTCATATACTGGACCAAATCGATATCCAGTTGTCACAAGTTCGATTCATATAGAATCTTGCAAGTCACCTACCAAGAGCTTGTTTGATGTTGGCCTCAAGCTGGAGTTCCATCTGTCACTGTGAATACTTGAGTATCCCCACTCGGATGTTTGCAAGATCTCAAGGTAATGCGTGACTCTTAGTTACAGCTTGTGAACTTTATGGTGTTCAACAATGTGTTTTTGAATTGTGTCCTATGAGTTTATAATTTGATCTTCTTCTGGTTAGATCTCTCAATTGGTACACTTTGGTTTTTAGTATTCGGTGGCTGGAGCAGACTGCCTCCTATTCAATATCAACAATTCTCGGATGTGTGATGTCAATAGATATCATGTGTTATCTCTGATGACAATGAACAAGGATTCTTTTTAGAGAAAATCTGAATGGTTTTTTTAGGGAAGGGTTGTGGATGCATCACTAGGTCCATGATGGCTTTTTTCAATACAACCAATCATCTTTGTGTTTTGGTAGATTAGGTATTGACCCGGTTTCTGCCTAAGTTCGTGTGGAGGGCATGCTTTGTTTTTACCCTTTATCCTATTCATTTATTTTTAATCTTTAACCCCTATTCAATGTTACCAGACGTCATTACTAAACCTGTCTGTTATGATTGTTCTAGTGTTAGCTCAATATTCGTCCGGCATTCTTACTTATTTCAATCATCTCCAAATCATACCTAGGACTTCTAATTCTATCTATTGAAATGTCCTTGGGTGAATCCTCTGGTTCTGGTTGGAGCATTGGACTTTTACTAACCTTAACCAACCTTATGGACTTCCTCGACGTCGTGAGATTTAGTGGTTGTTGGTAAAAATAGAGATCGAACCATACAAACCATTTTCTGACCATTTTAAAATCCTTCCCCTGCACATGTGCATCAAGATTTTAAAATGGTTTCGCACATTTGAAGGAAAGGTTGCACTTAGAGTCTTTAAAGGATCAACATTTAATCAAATTTACTCCCCTTATTTTAAATAGTAAAAACATTTAGTATTTTAGAAATCCAATTGCTTAAAATTTTAAGACATGAAAAATCTATGGGGAGAAAAATCTATACCATGATATTGCAAGAATTTCCTTTTTCTGATTGCTCCCCTTCAAAATGGTTAGTGGGATACCATTAATTTTCCAACACTTGACATTACAAGGAAAAAATGATATGGACACCACAAATTGTTGAAGACGGCGTGCGAATGCCTTAGTGAATAGTGTATATTATTAATTGACATTATAATTTTCACATTTTAATTTCACGAAATATTTTTGGATACATAAAATTGACATTTATGAGATGTACCCAAAATACATTAAAAGGCTTTTGTTTTAAAAGTTCCTCCTCAAAAATTGATTCACTTGTTACGATGACATTGTTGAGCATTCATTTTACCAATTGTACCACATATTAAACATTGTATATTGTACCAATTGTTAAATATATTGAGGAAGAGAGTGTTGAACATACAATTTTAACAAATACCACTTTTTATGGAAAGATACCACAAATTATATTGTAAACAATTTGACATTGAAAGTTCTTTTTGAAAAATTGTGTTCAACGGTTTTAAAAACCATGATAGAAGACTTCTCTTCTATTTGTAGAGTAAGCGCACTAAAGCGTACACTTCCCTATTACATTCGGGTCCGAGTTATGCACTAAAATGTACATAAGTCATAAAGAAAATTTAGAAATTATATGTTTTGAAACGTTTGAACTCTTGCTCGAACTTTATTTACACACCCGTGTCAATGTTAATCGACATTTCTAGATACGTAAATGTTATCGATTCCAAGAGACATGTCGAGAAGATTCTTTTTGGTATTTTTGAAATTTTTTGATTTTATATTTTATTTTTCTAGGTTTTATATTTTTGTATTTTCTTTTTGTTTGTTTTATATTTTTGTATTTTCTTTTTCAAAAATATTTATAATTCAAAATAAAGAGAAAAATCAAAAATATTTACAAGTAGAAGTTTCCATCAGCAGTGACAGTTGTTGCTAGAGTTGAAGTAGATGCAGTTGAATCTGGTTGTTGTTGACGTTTATCAAAGCCGCCATCGTAGTAGTAACAGCGGGAAACGAACTTTGAAAACAACTTGATTTTTCTCCATTGAATATTCATTCAAACAAAGGCCCGATTGATTTCCAACTCTATCATTGACATCATGACTATCATATTTGCTATAAAAACTTTTGTTGATGTTGTGATGCGAGACTTGAACCATTTTGTTTAGAAATCATTTGACATTGAGGTTCGAGGCTTGAACTGTTGTGTTCAAACATCATCTTTGACATTTTGGATCGATGCTTGAACCGTGTTGTTCAAACATCATCTTTGACATTTAGGATCGAGGCTTAAACCGTGTGGTTCAAACATCATCTTTGACATTTAGGATCGAGGCTTGAACTGTGTTGTTCAAACATCATTGCTATTTCATCATTTGTAAATCCACTGTGACACTGGTTTTTGAGATATCAGCTTTTTCAGCAAAAATACTCTGAAATGTTCCTACTTGACATTAAATGAAGAACCTGCACTAAAATCAATTCTTTGTTTCTGCTGACCAGTAAGTGATGTACCTACACTTAAATCCAAAGTTTTGTTTTGCATTCATGAAATATTGGGGATATTAGATTTTGAACCATGTGTGGGTTCACTATCATCCTTGCTTGTACAAGAAGCGAGTATCTTTCCCGTAGGAACCCACCTAAGACCAACAGTTTTGAAAATTCTACCCGTGGGTTTCCATCTAAGATTAGATTATGTCCTGTGGATATCTGCCTAACAGGTTTCTGAGTATGACTCTTTTGTACTACGAGTTTGTTACTGTTTCTGGTCTTATGGGAATTTACTTCCTTTAGGATTTTTGTTGTACAAGCATCATGATTTGCATTAAAGACATACTTTTGACAAGTTGAGCAAACAAAGTGTTTGGAGTCAGAAAAAGAACTAGAATTCTTAGAGTGATCTGCTTTGGGCACAACCGTTATCGTTACGCAACTACTCTTAGATATAGGCAAACTCCTAGTTGAGTGATTAGTGCTCCTAGGTTTTGGTTTGCTACCATCAGTAGTGCTTTGAAATCTAGCAGAAGGCATCACACTAGTTTTTGAGTTCCTATCTCTTTCTTGTGTTTTTTTCCTAGCTTCATCTAGATAGTGATTATAAACCATGTCATTTGAACTAAATCTTGGCATGTTCTTAGAACTATTCCTAGATTCGCTAGATGCAATCATATGATCAGGTTTTACAAAAACAGATTCTCTTCTCTTAGGCAAATAGTGTTGAGTTACTGGTCTTGACAAATTGTTATTCACATCAACTTGGGAGGCAAATTGTGGTTTTGACATGTGAGGTCTTTTAGATTTAAACGCATTCGGTTGTCTAGTAATTGATTGTTTTCTTAGTGATTGTAAAATCAGTTTCCCCAAGACTGATGGTTTAGCAAACTTAGTATCTACACTATTTCCTTTTAACTTCCTTAAGTCATTTTTAAAGCAGCAATTGCAAAAACCTTTTCCTGAAAATGAGCTTTTAAATCAGCATTATTAGTAAGGAAAGAAGTTGACTATTCTATAGTCTTAGATCTTGTAATTTTAATAGAATCATACAAATCTTTGTAATGCTTTTTCAAAGTCTTATTTTCCTTAAGTAATTTAGCCACCCTATGTTTTAATTTGATGTTTATTGTTTCATAAGCATCTATTTCCTTTTTCATTTTGGCTTTATTACTTGCTTCATTCAAAATTTGACCATGTTGCCCTGATTTTAAAGCATGATTTTGATATTTAAGTTCAAGAGGAATACAATGTGCTTCCATTCTTGAAAAATCTTTTTGAAATTGGGCAACGGTCTTTTTGAGTAAAATATTTTCAGACTCGAGTGATTGTTTTGAGTAGTCAGTTGTCTGGTTATCAAGTGATGAATCAAGCATAGGACTTTGAACTTAACATTGTTCAGGATACTGCTCAACTCTACCTTCATGAATGATTTCAGGTTGCTCAATATATTGTTGTCATATAGCAAAGATATTACATTCAACAGTCAATTATACCTTAGCCATTGGCTCTTCATCATATATGGGTCTGATATCTGCATTATCAGCATATGTATCATTCCCTGACTTGCTGCTTTTATCTTGCACTGTTGAGTTTGTCCTAATGCTTTTTGTGACAAACAAATCAGCATCCAATGCTTTACCCGCATCAAATGCTTTACCCGCATCAACCTTACTCTCTTGCGTCTGTATCTGCCTTTTATTCACCCTTCTATCATATTGTTTTTTATAATGTGTTCTTTCAGCAACATACTTCTTAACATTACTCATGTGCTGAAGTAATGTTTCTCTGAACTGTTAACTTCGATTCCAGTGTATTCAACAAAGTACTTGTCTGTCATTTGACTATCATAATCTAAGGAAAACTGTGAATCGATAAACTTCTAAAACTGTCTATTGATCACCCAAAAGGCTGCCATGGATCCATCTTCTTGAAATTCGTCTTTGTCAAGTTGCTTTTGTAGTCGATCTACATTGAGAAGCATTGTAAATGTGAAAGTATCTTGATCTTGACCAAAGAGTGACATGAATGCCCATTTGAATCCATGTTCGATACGAGTGCCTTTTAAGTCTTCTTTAGAAAGAACTTGAAAGTGTGAATGAAGTGATTGAAAATATGTCATGCATCTTCCTTTTGCTTTTGACATCTTGTATTTGATTGTATGTACATCTTTTGTTGCAGAATCTAAGCTGCTTTCTTTTACTGATTTGCTAGATGCAGTCTCTGAATTACTGTTTTCTTTCCCAGAGCAAGTGTTTTCCATGACTATTGAATCAACTTTCAATGCTTGAACTGTATTTGACTGAACTTCTTGTGTTTGCAACTTCTTTTCATTCAACAATTGCTGAATCTCTTGTTGATGAAGAATTGTCTCAAGCATGTATTCTCAATGAAATCCATGTAACGGATCATTGAATCTTTGAAGGATTGATCATCAAATCTTGTATATTTCTAAATACGCTCTTTGAATTTGATCATTGAAAGATTTACAAAACGTTGGTACGAGTTTTGTCAAAAAGTCTTGCAAAAAAAGGGTCTGAGAAATTAATTTCTTTGGTAAGATGTTGTTCTTGCTAGTATATCCAAGAGTCTTAGTGAAATGTTCTTTTGAAGATAGGCATGGTATCAAAATCTTGTAAAGTATATGTGAGAAACTTGAATTGTGACTGAATTGCTCTAAGACTTTTCATGCATCCTTCTTTTGAAAGTTATGCCTTCTCTTGAAGTCGTTGGAGTTCTTGGTCTTTAGAAACTGAACATGAAGAAATTGTGTCTTTCGTTTCCATTGTATTGAATTTGTTGTGAATGAATTATAGATCTTAAGTAGATAAAGTGATTTGTTGTGGTTTGTTATTCATGAAAAAAATTGTTATTGACGTTAAGGTACTTGATTTTAATTAACGATTATTAACGAACTTAAGATAAGGACTAATGGTGAAATCTATTTTTAAGACAAATGGTTAAAATTGAACATTTTTGAAAATTAAAGACTAAAAGTTGAGAATTGTTTTAAAACTAAGTCTAAAATTAAAAAAAATGATTGAAAGTAGAAGGTTAAAAATAAAAATGTTTGAAAGTTATGGATTAATTGTAAAGATTTATATAATTAAAGGCTAAGAGTGACAAAAACTTAAAAACTAAAGGTTAAAATTAAAAAAATTAAAATTCTAAACTATTATAAAAAAACATTACGTACGCATGAATGTAATATATCATCTTCTTCGTTGAGTCTGTAACGTAGGGTTGGTTTCGCGGATTCGCGTCGAGATGATTGAATAAAAAACAAACACGACACGATAATCGTTGAAGGATCACGATTCTAATGGTATACGTTATAAGACGCGAACGACGAAATTCGAAACCGAAAAACCCGAAACAAGTCAAAACAATGTCGTTCAACCTTGTATAATTCGCCTAATGCAAAGGTATAAATCGCCTAGCCTTAAACTGGTATAAATCGACCTTTATTGAGGGTATAAATCGCCTAGCACTAGAGTATAATTCGCCTAAGCTAAGAAAGTGTATACTTCGCCCAGCTAAGAACATGTATTATTCGCCTAAGCTAAGAAAGTGTTTACTTCGCCCTGCTAAGTACATGTATTATTCGTCCAAGCTAAGGTGTATAATTCTCCCAAAAACAAACAAAACTGTCCTTGTGTCTTTTATGCTAAAAACATGGAGCGTTGTTCCCTTGTCTTATTCAAACCGTGTACAAACAAAAAAATCCCAACAAAGCTTAAAAAAGCTCGAGAATAAGCAGTTTTTTAAAACAAATAAGCCATGAAAATACTTATTACAATAAGCTAAAAAAATTTAGACACTTAAAGTACAAGCTGTTATGGTTTTCGAGTAAGCTTAACGCTAGAAGAAGAGAAAATAAGCTGCGAGTGAAAAGCTTTTAACAACCTTATATAACCTTAAATAAGCTTTGTGAAGAAGCTACTAACACCACTTTTGAAGCTATGAAATACCTTTTACTAATAAGCTATATTGAAGTGACAAGAAAAAAGAAGAAAAAAACTAAGCTACGCTGCCCACTACGGGCCGGAGGACCGACTCGGTCGTCGTCGGTCGTCCCCATAGTGGGTAGTCGGTCGTGGTCGAGGTCGCCGGAGACCGAATCATAAATTTGTCGCAGGACGACTAAAGGTCGAGCACACTTGTTTGTTTTTATATAAAAAAAAACTTTTTAATTTTTAAAATTTAAATAATTTAACCCTATAAATACCCAACTTTTTACACCATTTTATACACACTTTCAACCTATTTACTCTTATACTTCTCATTTATAAAACACATAATGACTTCCTCTTCAAACCGTCGTTGAGCTACCAAGACGACACTATCATGGACAACAGCGGAAGAAATAACGTTATGTACAGCTTGGTGCAACGCGATGGACACGTACGTGACGAGAGACATACATTCTAGAAAAAGGGTTTTGGGAGGATGTTTTTGCTAACTTTAAGAAATATATGGGAGGAACTATTCGAGGATATGATGCCATCGTCTCGAAATGGAAAATTTTGATTCTTCCAAAAGTTGCTGCGTTTAGTGTCGTTTACGATGGTGTTCAACGGATGGACGAGAACGGGTCTTCTGACCTCGTTTTGTTTCAAAATGCGTTAGCCGAATATCAAACGAGGTACGGACATCCCTTCACAATAGAGGCGTGTTGGAGAATTTTGAAAAATCATCCTGCTTGGACAACAATTGAAGTGCCAACATACCAAGATCGTAATAATTAAGTTTAGATTAATGTAATGTTTTTAATGTATTTAAATAATTATGTATTGTTTTTAAATGTAATGTTTATGTATTTGAATAATAATGTAATGTTTTTAATATTTAATGTTTTTTATGTATTTGAATAATAATATAATGTTTTTAAATTTCAAATTTCAAATTCCAACGGCTTCTATTCCAACGGCTAGTCCCCTTTCTATCATTCATTTCCTCCCACACCCGAGAAACCACCGATGTCTACCATTTCTTCAATTCCAACGATCGAGGAAAAACCTGATGAACATGAGATATGTCCATATCTCACTAAGGAAGAGTACCAACAGTTACTTGTTGATGAAGCAGCTTTCAAAGAACACTTAGAAGAAGAAGCGAAGGCGAAAAAAGAACAAGCAATCTATGACAAAGAATTGGAGGAGTTTCTGAAGGCACAACAAGCTCATGATGAGTTATTCAGGATGGAATGTGGGGTGAAATCTGATTCAGAATACGAAACAGATTAATTTAGGAACTAGTCGTTTTTAATAATCTAGGAAACTATTTATGTAATGTATTTTATTTTTATGTAATGTTTTTTATTTTAATGAATGAAATTTAAATTTGAAGTTTAAAAAAAATGAAGGTCACCCCATAGTGGCACTAGGTCGCTTGTAGGTCACCGGAAAGAGAAAGCTGATGTGGCGCCGGAATAAGTAGGTCACGACCCACTACGATAGTGGGCAGCCTTACTAAAAAATGGAAACTTGATATCCAAAATAGTGTACGAAAATGATAAGCTACTTTCAAAAAGTTGACACAAACTAAAAACCACTATAATAAGCTATAACCTAACAAGTAGTAATAAAAAAACCACAAACTTTAAGCTATAACATAAGCTTGTAGAAGCTGTTTGATAACCTTAATAAGCCAAATCAAAAATATTCGCTGAGACAAAAAAGAATAAGATAGAAAACTGATTTTAAACAAACAGTTTGGATGTTTGTAACAGTTTGGATGTTTGTAATAGTTTTGATGTTATATATTGTGGTCCAACGATTGTACCAGCCCAACCTTCTAACAAGTATGCAAAACACAGTTTTTGATTTGAGAATGAAATTGAGTAACAAAATAAACACGAATATTAAGCTAAAAACAATGGTAAGCACGAAATAAGCTAAAAGAAAACAACCACAAATAATCACTCAATCCACCCCATGGCTCTTGATACCAATTGTTATCCCAAATATAAACCACTTCACAACAATAAGCTAACACAAATAAGCAATAAGCTAGAAAAGAGAGAAAGGAAAATGAAAGATTAGATTAGAGAGAGAAAGTGAGGTGGGAGGTTACACACATACGGAATGTGAGAAAAATGGTAACCAACACTCTCTCTATGTGTGGAGAGGGTCCTATTTACAGTCTCATACCCACATAAAGTGTATGGACTTTCTTCTTGGGCCGGGCTTGGCTTAAGGTGGGCTTTAAGCCTAAAACACAGACAATATTAGATTACAATCCAAGCCCATTTAACCCGACTAGCCTATTACTTTACAAGACTAACTTTGAATAATAAGAGCGATAACATTCTTGTTCGACTTATATAAAATTAAGGCTAACATAGCCCCTAACCCTCTAAATATGGTGATTCTTGGTCTCTAAATGAAGCTTATAATGCAAGGAAGAAGACTATCAGAAGATTCTTGAAAACCCTCAATTGATAATAAAACCCTAATTTATGAATCCTTGATTATTCTTGAAATTGGATGATTTAAACCCTTGGAAACACCTTAACTCACCTTGAAATTAACTCTTTTATGCTTAGAATAGATCAAAATGGAAGAATTATGATCCCCTTGAGTTGGGGTTTTTGAGCCGAGCCTTAGAAAAAGAGGAGGAGAGAAAAAAACGATCTCTGTGTTTTTTATGAATGCCGACCCTTTTGGCTTATATTTATTTTTATTATTATTATTATTTTTCTAAATTTGTAGTATTATTATTTGTGTAATTAAAAGGTAAGTTTATAATAAAAAGGTTGGTTTAAGGCTCAAGTGCGGGTTTCTAGCAAGGTTCGACCAAGACACGAAAATAAATAAATTTTACTAAAATAAAATTATAAAGTCCTCAGGGTAAAATAATGAAACATTGAGTTACATTAAACACGTAGACGAGAAATGAGCTAAAAGACAGCTCAGAACTAAGGGAATCGTAAAAATTACTAAATCGGGTAAACCGTAAAAATAAAATTTTATTTAGAGGTAAAAATAGGAATAATATATAATTAAATTATTTACATGAATTTAAAAAGTATTACAGTCGATCCCCCTAAGGGAACTCTGGTCCCCAGAGTTCAACTGGTGACTGTAGCAGACGTGGTGGTTGCGAAAAGGTGTGGGTACTTGGCCTTGAACTGATCTTCACGCTCCCACGTAAACTCAGCTCCCCGATGAGAGTTCCAACAAACTTTGTTGATAGGGATACGGTTGTGCTTTAATTGTTTGACCTCATGATCTATGATCTTTACAGGATCCTTGATAAAGTGTAGCTTGTCAAGTAGCAATGCATCTAGATCCCGCGGTAATTTGAGTTTGTAGAGTTCGCTTTCTCTAATGATTGCGCACCTTGTACCGCATATGTAGCGTCTCAATTTCTTCAATGCCAAGACTCAAGCTCCTATCTTCAGATTATGCGTCAAAACGTGTTCGAAGGATTCAATAAAACAATTAAACAAGGTATCAGCAATATTGAATAAATAATAGTCAACACACATCAAATGTCTATAATGTGCATGTGGGTACGAATTAGTTGTTATAAAAATCCTTGATGGAAAGATTGAATATCTATACTGATGAGAAAACAAGTGAAAACGAAGAATTATTATGTCATAACGATGATCAACGAAGCACATACCGAATAACAATACGTATCAAGATTGAATATTGAATTTGTAATGATAATTAATAGGAACAGAGGAAATCAAATAATTTACTAATCTTCAAAGGAAGTGAGTGCCAAGGCAAGTAAGTTATAATGAGTTTGATATTTCAGGATTAGAGAATCCTAGAAGGGAGATTAATTATTTTAAGAACAAAGTAGTAAACATTCATTAATCAAAACAATGAAAGAATGAGTAGATCATAAACGAAGAATAGTCATAGCATCGCGAGAGGAATGAAAGAGAGTATATGAAGAAACAATAAAATATATCACGAGCATGTAAAATATGAATATGTTAACGACTTAAGAGAGTAGGAAAAAGAACATATATAAAAATGTAACAATGATAAAAAAGAATAATATAGATGATGATTCGCATAAACGGATTACGAATCAAGGGAGTATGAAGGATCATTTGTACGAATAATCAATTAAAAAATCATTTAATGATAAAAATGGTAGGATAGAAGTGCGTGTCAAGAAAATTCAAAATATGGTAATGGTAAAAAAGAAATGAACTTAAAGAATTATGAAAGACTATATAGAGTCATTCGTGAAGTTAACCGATGCAAACGAGGGAGGTAATACTAATAGTTGAAGAGGCATATTTCAAGGGAACAATATGTCAAGATTACTAAACGGGATAAGTGAATTAATTGTACAAACAATTACTTATTAAAGAGATTTAATACCAAATGGCCAAAACAAGCACATATTAAGGAAGTGGTTTATCAAGGATGTTAAAATGGGCTATGAGAAAATAATTATATGAACAAATGATGATTAAAGGGAGTTAATAATATTGGTTAAAACTCGCACATAATAAGGATATGGTATATCAAGGATTAAAAAAATGGAATATAAGAATTTAATTATACAAACAATTAATTACTGAATAGAATGGATACATTCGTACCACAAAACAATCAATACATCGAGAGTTTTCAAAGAAATGTTTTAAATAAAAAAATCATCATTAACTATGATGGTCGTGATTCTCTTTTCAGAGTGGGGGTTGCTAGTTGTGTCATTCTCAATTATATTCTAGTCGTAAGACATGACCATTAGCGTGGTTTGTCTCAAGGGTCTTTATGCGTGATTCGTTTCTTGACATCTCTAATCGTTTTTTGCTCTAGGCGAAAGAGCATGTCAGTTATTCTTTGGGCTGTAAGTCGCTTGATAGCTGAAGAACTTTAGCAGTTGTCTTCTTGGCGACATGATTCTCCAGAATCACAAGAAGTAGGGGAAAAATGAGTCGTGTACCCAAAAGTAAGCGCTCTAAGGCAACAAGTACGAGGTGACACGTTGATTGTCGTATTCCAATTATTCGGCATGTTTCTATGCAGTGGTTTACGTGATGACATATACATTAAAAAATATACAAGGCGAGTGCTCAAACTCGGAGTTGAATAGTCAATGGGATCGACAAACAATGTCGAGTTTTGATATTATTAAAACTGGTATTACAAGAAGTTTTAGAGACCATTGTATCGCTAACAATGTCTTGAGAAGGTTTTAGAGATCATCATATCACTCACAACGTCTAGAAAATAAATGAGACAACTGTGTCACTCACAATGTCTTAAGAGAAGAGTTTTAGTATTTATATAAACAAAATTTGTATAAAAAGAAAATATAGTGACGCTCTAGAAGGTAAACATACGTGATCAAACATGGTCGACATTTATATAAATAACTTTTATATAAATAAATAACGGTAATATCGAAGATAAGTGTAAGAGATCGAAAAGAAAGTCAAGTATTATAAAATCATTATCCATATAATACTAATAGTAATGCTCGAGGTAGTAAATATAAGGAACCAGGAAGTACGTGCGCATGTATATCAGATAAAACAAGGAGAGACTTTAAATTTTGAAAAATAGTCATAGTTTAGGTTTTGAAAACGACCCAATTCTCTATGACCAGTGCTCTGATACCAATCTGTCACACCCCAAAATTGGACTGCAGCGGAAAGGTAACATTAGGGTGCGACGTCATGGCACAAGGTACAAGTCACAGAAAACGACCTCAAAATGAGACGTTCTAAAATACATTTCAAAATGTTTTACATTCGATACATTAAAACATTAGAGTTTACAAAAAGGTCCCAACAGTCTCAAAATCCCAAATGTTTAAACATGACATAAAGTCTAAATAAAGTTTTCATCAAAGGTAATAAGAGAAAGTCTTTACAAAACACAATGTATATAAAAATTTAATTTTGTTTGTCGAATGTAAAGTCTCTAAGTACATATATGAAGAATACTAGTAATCTTTAATGATATAATGCAAGAACTAGAGAGAGAAGTGGGTTGGAAGGTTTCTATAGAGAGAAAGTAATATTGAATATATGTGTGAAATGTATGAAATGAAAACAACCAACTACCCTCTCCAAGGCATGGAGAGGGTATATATTCTACATACATGGCCGGCCATAGGCCTTAACGGGCTTTCCATGGGCCTTGGGCCAGACTAGCTTACTAGACTAATCATATAACAAACTACGGGCTAAGACTATTACAACTTGGAAGTGACCGATACTTTTCTTGTTTCCAACAATCTCCCCCTAAGGGAGGTCACTCCATTTTACAAAATTTAAACCTAGCATACTATGCTATATCTCTTAGTCTTTAGCTCGTAAACTTGACTTTCTCTTGTGAATATGTTGTAGTAATCTTTGACTTTAGGCTCGAGCTTGTTCCTTTATCTTTACTTGTAAGTGGAGATGTGATCTTGAGCACTGTGAGATCATCAACCAAGCATAATCTCGTTTCGCCATCTTGTGACTTTGTCATCTTGTGATCTTGTGACTTCTGGACCGACATGCTCATACCATTCTTGATTTGTTGACTTGGAAAGCTTTAATGTTGCATCTTTCTTGAAATTCTTTAACTTTAACACTTCGTCACTTCGAGAAAGACGTTCGGTATCAGAGTGACGGAAACTTCTTTGAAATTCTTTGACTTTAATACTTCGTCACTTCAAGAAAGACGTACGGTATCAGAGTAGCGGAAGTCTTGAAACATGTACTTGAGCTTTCATGATGTCTTTATGTTTGTCGGTCGGGTATGAGCATGTGGTTATGAATCTTGTGAGTCAGCTGGAATCAGGTACCTTCACCACCATCTTTAAGTATCCTGCATTAAAACAGTTAGCAATAAAGAGGGGGGACGAATATGGCTTTGTCATTCGCCCGTGTTTGGTTGGAGTAACCTTCGAATCCGTGAGGATCGACCTGTGATCAGGTAGATTCAATTTAAGAAGAATCTCCTTGACAGGATTTCCAGCTGAAGTATAGAATCTTTCTAACACATTTGCATTAGATTCATCAAACTCAGCATGTTCTCATTATCGGAACGTCTCAAAGCAGACATCACGATAAGAGTGAACCAGTGAGTTACTATCTCACCGATTGAAATAGAAAAATCGATTTGAAAATCAATCAACGTGTCACTTGCTAAAGTGGTTTTGTGACACATCGAGAGTGTTAATCATTTCAAAAATTCATCATCAATCGTCAATTCATATCCTGGAACAAGTTTGATTCTTATAGAATCGCACCATCGTTTCTTTCCAGTTGTCACAAGTTTGATTCGTATAGAATCGCACAAGTCACCTACCATGAGCTTGTTTGATGTTGGCTCAAGCAGGATTTCCATCTTCATTGTGAATGAATTCACTCTAAGTTCCTGGCAAAATCACAAGGATATGCGGTAGGACTCTTAATATAATATCTTGTAATTGCACATTGTGTGACTTAGCAAGCAGAATTTGACAATGTCTGAATGAGATTTATAATGAACTCTTTTGTGCTCTAACTCAATCGTCACTTTTGATATTAGTGATACGGAGCTGAGCAGAACATGTCCACCTTTCAAATCACCAACTGGATTGAGAAAGTCAATAGAAATGCGTGTAATCTCCGTGAGAAATGAAACAAGAGTCTTTTGAGAGACCTTGAGTGGCTAGGGAGGGTTGTGCATAGCGTCACTGGGTCCATGACAGTCTTCAATGTCAGACTACACCTTAGTGTTTCCGACAGTTTATGTATTGACCCGGTTTCTGCCTAAGTGTATAGAGGGCTTCTTTCTTTACACCCTTTATCCTTACATTTCTTTTTCATTCTTCAACCCCTTCAATGCTTACTAAGACTTCATAACTAACACCTTGTTGGGTTTTGTTTCCAGTGTTAAGCTCCCATCTCAGTCAGACATTCCCTTTTCCTCACATTTTTCTCCTTTTATCATACCTAAAGTCTTCACACTAACTATAGATATCCCAGGTTAGATCCCATCCGGTTCTGGCTGTATCATAGGATTTGAATAACCTATAGCCTAACCCTCCTTATATCTCCCATAAAAGTAAAGAACAATGGCCAGGTCTTTTTGGTATATTCATCACAATCCTTCCAAACACATTTGAAAATCTTCAATCAAAGTGTTATGATATAAATATCAAAAGATTTACACTTAAGATGTTCTCATCATCACTAAAAGCTACCCCTTAACAATGCATCGTAATTATGTAGTACAAGCTAATGTGCGTGCAATTGAGTCCATTTTATTTGATCACATTTCGATACAAGTTAGATTCAGTTTAATCACATTTTCTCCTCTTATCCAAAATGTTAATCCCTTGATATTTTGGATATCAATTGATTAAACGTTCGGGGACAAAATGTTACAGAATAACTTATAGGAACATTTTAATGCTCCCCCTCAAATTATGAGGGTATTTAAGACAGTGCTGAGTACAATAATTTGAATTTTTTTTGAATTTACTAAGAAATTCTTGAAAATTTTGTACTCGAGCACTCCTTAGTAAGTTAGTATCACCATAAAGTCTACACTACATACAATCACAAGATTATTATGTATGAGGTTTGACCTGATTGATGAGAACATAATATGATAGAATCATATGGTTCTTTTATCGCAGCTGTAGGTCTCCTTCATATAATTTCCCAACAAATGAACTTTTCCAAGCTCCTCATTAACCTTCTTTTTTTCAAGAGGTTGTCAATATGATATTTCTCTGTCCAAGCGCTCTTTAGCGTTGCTTTAACTTTCTTTCCAAGTTATGAAAGTCTTTGCATCAAACTTCGAGGATAGAACATATTCAGATACATATGTAACTTGAGCTTGTGAGGTTGGTGATGTCGGTGTTGATTGTTCAATTATTAACAAGCTGATTATTGGAACATTTTAATGCTCCCTCTTAAATTATGAGGGAATAATATGGTGTTTGAGTACGTTAATTTGAATTTTTTTGAATTTATTAAGAAATTCTTGAAAATTCGTACTCAAACACTATATATGTCTAATTATAGTCTACACTATTTATTTGCATATTCACAAAAATTATTATATACGAGAGATGGACCTTAAATAAGATAGGACATAATATAACAAAGTCATATTGTCTGTTACAGCAGCCATAGGTCTTCCCCGTATTCTCTCCATAAAAGTTGTCTTAGCTTCCCCCTAAACCAGCAATCCTTTCTTTAGTAAATTTAGAGCTTTCTTGCAAGCCGTGTCAAGCAGTCTTGATGTATCAAGCCTAGATATCTAAATACACAATTAACCCTTTCAATAATTTGATACCGCAACACCAAATTCAATTAAGTCCCGGATGAGCGCATTTCTCTCTTCAGGATAACGATGATATAAATTGTAACACCAAAGTCAACTAAGTCCCGGAAGTAGACATTTCTTCCTACAAGATACTGACTATCTAAAGGAATCATCATACTTATGTGTACCTCTATTATCAAATATTTCTACTTCTTTTAAGAATAATCTTAGAGATTGATCGGTCGGGTAAAACACTAAATGAATAAAAAAGAACTCTTATCACACTTTAAATAATTATTCTCCCAACACTTCCCTCTGGTAACTCAAATGATGCCTACAGACTAATGACGAGATGTCTCTTCCACCATGTGATTGAAATAGAGTGCACCCAAGATTCAAACAGCCTAACATTCAAAAATAAAGATAGCCTCAAAAGACAAACGAAGCTAACCTCAAAAGAAGGCCAAGGATCACCAATCAAGTATACACTACTTCCTCCCCTTGCTATTTTGACACGACGGAATCATCAAATCCTTATACGCATACATAATACGAGATCGGTTTGAAGAATTATTAAGCTTAAATCTATTCTGAGAGTCAACTTCAAGGCAATTTAAAACTATGAAAAGTAATTTCCAAGCATGTCCTAAGTCTTTTTACAGAACAATGAGGAGTTGGCAATAATGATCGTTCTGTAGTTTAATAGCCTGAATTCACTAAGTCTCAAAATTGCAAATAAGTTCCCTAAAGTTTTAACACATGACATCTAAAGCTTGTTAGTTATAAAACCATTACTCCCCTTAAAATTATTATCCGTCATTATTAAAAACTTTATCTGTTAATTCCGTGACTTATTTTGAAAGACCGTTTTAAAAGATTATTTGATGACGATTTCTCCCCCTCAAATAATGACTCGTTTTCTATTTAAAGAGCTGTTGTCATTGTTTGAGTGGTTGAATTGTTTTTGAAAAATCTTTTTGTGATTACTGAAAACACTGATTCATTATGAAGACAACTTTATACCAATAAAAATAAGATTTCTCTTATTTTGACACATAAGCTCATTGACGCGTACACTTATGGAAATATAGGAAGCACGGGTTGTGATGCAAAGTAATCACAAGCCTTTGCATGGTCATAAAGTAGACTATGCCCGAGAATGAATTCCCGTTGAGAGGTCAAGTTTCTTTTTTGATGAAATACTTGCCTTTAACATGATGACCGGGTTGCTATCTGAAATAATAGCAAGCCATTTGACATGTTTTGAAAACATTTGAAGTTCTGCTCGAACTTCATTTACAGCCTCGTATCATTATTGAATGACATTTCTAAGACCGTAAATGTTATCGATTTTCAGAAGACATGCCATTTTTACCTCTTTTTTTATTTTCTCATTTTTTTTAATTTTTTTCTTTGGATTTTAAAATTTTATATTTTTGTATTTTGTTTTTATAAAAAATTGAAAAAATGAAAAATCTTTTTGGTTTTTATGGTTTTAAAATATATACGTATGATACAGGATATATGAATAGGTACCACTACTATTCATCAACTTCATCTGCCAACTTTTTCAGAGTCTCCGGCGTAAAACTTCGCATTCCCAGCTTGTTGATCAGAAATTCAATTCTATTTCGGCCAAGAGCTTTAGTGAAGATGTCTGCCAGTTGATACTCCGTATTGACAAAGTAAAGTTCGATCACCCCATTCTCAACATGCTCCTTGATAAAGTGAAATATGATGTCTATATGCTTGGATCTGGAATGTTGAACATTGTTGCAGCATAAGGCAAGAGCGCTTTTGTTATCATAGTACATTGGAATTTTATTGAATCCAAAGCCATAGTCGGTAAGCTGTGATCTCATCCAAAAGGATTTGAGTACAATAGCCGGACAAAGGAATATATTCAGCTTCCGTACTGGATATCGCAGCGCTTTTCTGCCTTTTAGACGACCAGCTAACAAGTATATCACCCAAAAGTTGCATACTTCCAGACGTGCTACGGCGTGTATCTTGACAACCAGCATTAACACCGTAATGAAAATGCTATTAGAGGCAAACAAAGAATCCTTCGTATAACCATAGTCCCCCGATGCACGGTTTTCTTTTAGATATACGAAAGATCCTTTTTACAGCCATTTTTTAAGTGCTTTTGTAGGCCAGCCAGATATCAGGGGCCACACATGCATATAGCAAATTGTAGGTCAGGTCTACTAGCTGTAAGATAAAGGAGGGTGCCAATCATACCACAATAGTGTGATGGATCAACAGCTTTCCCTTCTTTATCCTCATCCAGTTTGGATTTCTCCACCATAGGAGTATCCACTGGGTCACAAGAATCAAAGCTGTATTTCTTTAATGATTCAAGGGCATATTTTGACTGGTTAATGAAGATGCCTCTGGGATTTTGAGAAATCTGTAATCCTAAGAAAAATGAGATTTTGCCCATCATTGACATCTTAAATTTTGAGCACATGATTTTGAAAAAGATCACAAAGTTTAGGTGTAGATGCAACAAAGATAATATCATCGACATAAATTTGACTAAAGAAGTAATTCTTATCTTTGCCGTCTCTGCGGATGAACAATGTAAGGATCCACCTGAGCCTTTGGAGAAGTCTTACTTGGATATCAAGAATGAAGACACATATCATACCACGGCGCGTGAGCTTGTTTCAACCCATAAAGAGCTTTCTTTAGCTTATACACGTGATTGGGGTTATCTTTATCCACAAACCCATCCGGATGGCTAACATAAACTCTTCCCGCGGATTACCATTCAGAAACCGCAGTCATCACATTCCATGTTGGTATAACACCATGTTTATAAGAGCATAAAACGCGAAAAATCCTTATAGCCTCTAATTCTTGCAACTGGGGACAGAAAGACTCTCAAAATCGATTCCCTCTTCGTTGACGGTAACCACGGGATACTAATCGAGCTTTGTTCTTTAAAATTCCCCCCAGTTCGTCTAGTTTCACTTTGTAGATCCACTTCAAAGTAATCATCATAACTTTGTCTGGTCGGGGTATGAGCTCCCATACTTCAAGTCGTTCAAACTCATTAAGTTCTTCTTGCATTGCTTCAAATCCAACGAGTCTTGAGTACAAAGCAACTTTATACGTCTTGGGTTCAACAGTATGAGGAAAGCATCGTATTAAACAGAAAAGAGCTATGCTCATGTAATATGCAGCCGAGATGGAAACTGTCTGACGAGTTTCACCGATTAAGTTTCAATGGATGATCCTTAGTCTATTTGCTATTGTGTTCAGAAATTTGGTGATCAGGGTACACAATTGTATGAATAGAATGCGATGATGAAGATTGATCAGAGGGGATTTTTGGAATTGGAACACCAAAGTACGGATCATTACCCATATGTGCAACTTCAATATCATGATTATCTTCTTAACATCGTTCAGAATGATGGGAGGTTCGTTTTCGGGTGCTGTTTGAAAATTACTTGGAGATGGTGCATCTTTGTTAGCTGGATGATCAACACTAGGTGAAGGATTGAGAAATTCATCGAACAACGGTTGAAACAGCATATCCCAGTCAGTTCGCGAAGGTGGTATAAACGGTGTTGAAGGATGAGGGTTTGGCACGAGTCCTGAACTGATTGTTGCAGGAGTCATTTCATGAAGTGCGGGTCCTGAACTGCTGTGTTTAGAAGCCATCGCAGTTAGCTCATCAAAGTCAATGTGAATGGTTTCATATGCTTGGACCAGCCAGAGTCCAAATACCAGAGGATAATTTGGACGACCTGCATTCATCAAGAGAGGAAGATGGAACATTGGAAACTATGGATCCCCGAGATTGACTGGATTCCAAATTGTTAGCAGTTACAAATTTAATAACCTTATAATTATTAACAGGAACACTAGTTTTAGACTTCCTAGGTTTCCTTGAGTAAACCAATGTGATGACAGGTTTAGGTGTTTTATTATCTAGAGCAGATGATTTCCTAAGGGGCACTTCAGTAGTTATGGTAATCCTAGTTAAAGGGAACGCATTTCCTACTATAGTGAAGGTCCGACTAGTAGGTCTCCAGATATATCCAATATTGGTAAACACCTTTCCTGTTGGTTTCCAAACTTTTCTCTTTGAATTTTTCTTAACAGGTCTAGATTTAGCACGAGCATTCACATTATTGATAAAATCAAGAACACACAAATTATGATTATCAGATAAGCATTGCAAACATTACACTTAACACATTTAAGGCTAGAATTCGCATTAAGCTTGGAATGCTGCACATGAGCAGTTCCTTTTGGTTCAACAACATGATCTTTATTTTTCAAACTAGATTTAACTTTCCTAGGTGTGCTTCTACTTTATTCTTCAGAATTCTACTTTGTGTTTGCTGAATCTTATCTTTCTTGTATTAGGCCTTAAGGCTTTTTTTTTTTTTTTTTTTTTTTTGTGACGCTAGCACTAGTAGAACTGTTATACTCTTGTAGAAGACAACAAATGTTTTGTAGAAAAACTAGGTTTGAGGTATGGGATGTTATTTGTGTTATCTTGAGGATGGCGAACGGGCTTAGTAAATCTAAACGCTTTTGACTTGTTCACGGGTCACAAGCCCACAATTTATTTCTCCAAAATTGTTGATACTAGGACAAGACAAGGTTTATACTGATTTTATAAGCCATCTCCCTGAATTATTTAGTATACTTACAAGCAGATTTCTAATAGTGGATCTAATGGATAATTAGCTTTAAATATGAAACGACTAGAACCCTAAGAACTGCGTCTTCTTCCTGAGAATACTAATATAGGCAGAGTGAGCTGTCCATTATTCAAACAATTTGGGGGTTATGGTTCCACATAACTTTATGCCACTCTGGAACACTGAGGGTGGTGTAAAACATTATTGTCACCTAGGGCTTTTCCTTTAAGTTTCCTTAATTCATCCTTAAGTATTGTTATTGCCAAAGCCTTTTCCAGAAGACTAGCATTTAAATTAGAAATTTCCCTAGACTTTATATTGACTTGATTAATTAAATCATCACATTGTTCTTTTGATCGAATACGTGCTGGTTTAATCGAGTCATAAAGTTGCTTATAGGTCTGTTTCAAATGCTCGTTCTCAGCAATAAGCTTTGTCACCCTATGATCCAATTCAATATTAATGGTTTCAATCTCTTCGAAGTCCTGTTTGATCTTATCCTTATCTATTTTTCCACTTAGAGATTTAATTCTCTCTTTCAACTTCTTAATTTACCGATGTCTTTCTTTTAGAACTGAAGGGGCCTTTTAATTCATTTAATTCAAACAATTGATCAAAACTTGGAACACTTTGATTTGAAACAAAATTTTCCCTTTGAAAAATTTCCTGTTTAAGTTGAGTGTCAACTTCTAAAGAGATGCAATGTTTTTCAAGAATGGTAAAACTTTTGAACAGTTTATCGTAAGTTTCCCTTTTAACAAAATCCGTTTGAAGCTCAGTCTTAAGTTTGAGACACTTTTGACATTCATGCACACATCACTATAATCATTCTCCACTGAAGGGATTAACAATAAGTTCACAATATTCTTTTGCTCATCACATATTCCAAAGTCTTTCATTTTCCGTTCAAAACTTCATTCATCTTAACTTCAAATGTTTTGACTCAATAAACGATGTTGTTCTACACCTTTTCATTTGAATAGCATACATTTGGACTTCAGAAAGTTCATCAACCAAATGTTTGGTTGAAATGTACTAAATAAGTCCTTCAGAGCTTTTACAAATGGAATTATTTCATCACCTAAAACAAGCATTTATATTTTGAAACACCACGAACCCTCAGTGATAGCTTGTGGGTAATGGAGACCTTTCATTGGACACCACGTCAAAGTTTAGCAAAGATTGTATTTAAAGTTTTTTCAAACTTGTGTTAACCAGGCTGACTTTAGGAAGTTCTTTTGGACCTCATAACATTGGTGGTCTAATAAAACGTGTGGTTTCTGAAAGAATTCACATACTTCTTTAGACAACAAGGCTTTGTTCAATAGAATAAAATTCAGATTGTGGAACAAATCGTGTCGAAAAATCCTTTGTTAAGAGCAACATACTCTATTGGTGTGGTAATCACATGCTTTTCTTCTAACATCATATACCTTATTTTTGAAAAGCATTTTGGAATGACTCAACTTCAGCAAGTGCTAAGGTTTCTTTCTAATCAGGAATCTTAATAGGATTAGTTGAACAATAAATCACCACATATATCTTAGTTCGACTTGACTGAGCATTCTTCAGATAGAAGGATTTTGTGAATACTAATGCTTGTTTAGTGGTACCTATCATAGAAAACCTGAGGTTTCGTCAACATGTGAACACTATGTGCAGATTGCTCTCTTTTAAAAACCATATTATCTAGTCCTTGATCTGCTTTTCAAGAGCTATTTCTCTATCAATGTTCGCTGAGACACTTCATTTCTTAAAAATTATTTTTAGAAAGAGTTACCGTTTGTAATAAAGATTCCTATTCTTTTAAATGTTCTGAAAGCAGTTTGTTTAAAGAAAATCAAATCTCAACAGATTGTGCACATTTTGTCTGAAACTGTTAATCCTTATTCCTTAAGGTCACCATTTTCTCCTTCTATCAAAACTTAACCCTTGTTCCTTATGTTGGGAATAAATTGCTATAAGGGATTCCCACCTGTTTAGTTGAATGGTTCCCACATGTTAGATATAATCTTCCCACGTAAGTATATTTTCCCCCAGCAGGTTTCCACTGGTATTGAAGAACTTTCCACTCACTAGCAACAGCATGAAGATAAGATCTACAACATAGTCCAAATACGGTGTTATTGTATATATATAAATGTACACTGACAATCTTGTGATTTAGGAGATCTATTACAGTCTTATCTTAGTACACAGGGCTCCTTGTGCTATAAAAGGAGTCCTTAGGTTAGAGTAGAGAGATATACAGATTATATACATTCTACACATCACTTACATAGATCCTCCATAACTTCTCATGGTGGAAGCTTTAAAGGATTTGTAAACCCTTAGTGAACTTAGATTGAGTAACTCGTTGAAAATTCAAATCCAATAAGAGCGAGTAAGCTTATTGGTTATTCACTGTTCCATTCCATTGAAAGCCATTGTTTATTCTACTGATAAAAAGACAAACATAACAGGTTAGATTTCCGCATAACCTTTGGTGAAGAGCACTTCAACAAAGTTTTCTCACATTATTAACTCGGGATAACCAAAGAGTAATAATAACCTTAATAGTACTATCCAAGGTAGTAAGATCTAGAGTTTTGGGACTCAACAAGTGGAACAGAGCCTTTTGAGAGACTTGATTTAAGAAGCATAACATTCAAACTTCTTGAATCACAAACAGTAAATGATCCCTATTGTTACATCCACATCCTATTCCACAAAACTTCCAAACCTTGGAACACTAGTAAATTTGAACAGATCAGAAGTTTAGAATACAACAGTTACCTACAGCATGGAACACTATGCCTCTAATGGTAATTCAATAAAGTTAGGTGACTCATATAATCTCCTGCCCAAGATAAAAGTGTATCTGTGAAGACTACTCCACATCAAGGAGAAAGGGAAGGACTGAGCCTGTATCAACTAAAGACATGCAAAAGAGAAGAAATGATGTCAAGGCAAGACTACTTTGCGCTGGGCTCTCCCTGATAACATCGGAGTTGAGATTTGCAACAAGTATAAACAACCAAGGATTAATGGGAAGCAATACTAAAGGACCTTGGTGAAATGAAGCCACTCAAAAAAGACAAATAAGAATCTGTTAAAGCTAACAATATGGAAACTATCCAAAACGATCTAAAGAACAGAGACTCCTAGAGCAAACTTTAAATAGATTACAGGCTATTGTGAGTCACATGAGAGTTTCTTAGATGTTCCAGTTTAACAAGAAGACTTTGAACCAGAAGATTTTGACAAGCCTTTCACTAAATGGCTTATGCATACTCATGTTTGGAGAAACAGAATGACCTAGACAAAATGAGCTCTGGATGATTTTGTATAATCATCACAAGGTTCTATGAATCCAAGTCCAGAAGAGAGGGAGATCAAGTTTCTCAAAATATGGCCTTTATTTCTTCTTCAAAATACCAACAGTGGAAACACGTGAAGTTCCCACTGCTCAAATTTTTTCCACTGCTAGTGGTCAAGTTACCACTGTTAGCACTGAAGTTGCCATTGCTACCTTTAGCCATGATACTATCTGTGCATACATAGCTACTCAGCAAAGTGGTTCTCGAATTAAATATGAGGACATTACCAGATCGGATGATGATAACATTAGAAGAGATGGCACGATCAAAGTGGAAATATGCTTTTGCTAAGTATGAGGGCTGATAGTTCTGGAAGAAGACTGTAAGAAGATTACCATTCCACGGTCTGATGTAGCTGGGTTTGATAAAATCTAAAGTGGAATGCTTACAATTACCACAAATTAGGGCATATTTGCTAGAGACTGTAGAGCACCAAGGAATCAGGACAAAGTAGAAGAGAATGGCTACGAAGAAGTGAGCAATGGTTGAAGGAGCTAGCCCAAGGCAATGACTGGCCATTGAAGGTATTGGAAGGGACTGGAGCTTTATGGCTGAAGAAAATGAGCTTCAGGAGATCAAACACTTGTAGAAGAAATAGGATTGTACCTAACAGAATTGCTTTGATGCAAATGTCTAGTTCAAGCTCCAGACAATGAGGAATATGATGATATCAAATGTATTCTAAATCATATAGAGAGAACACAAAAAACCTCACTACTAAAATTAGTAAGCTAGAGAAGAACTTTTGAATAGTGAATCAGATTTCTGTAATTATAAAGAGGCATATCACAGGTTGAAGCTAGAGTTTGCGGTTGAGTTTTAAATAAATAATCTAATTCTAATGAAAAGATAAGAGTCCTTAGAAAGGAGATTTAGAACTTAAGGATTATAAAATTGAGGATCTTACAAATGAGCTTGACAAAAGTCAAGAAAGAGAGAGTGGCATTGATTCTAAGTTAGAAAAGTTTGGTAAACTCTAAAAACTTAGATCAAATGTTAGAAGGTCAAAAATCAGTAAGGACAAGAAGGGATGTGGGATTTGATGAATATAGAGCTGTCCTACCACGGCGCCTCATGCATAAGCTATACATCTCCCATGCAAATTGTCTTGGACAGGTTTCCCTCGGATTGCTGATAACACTGTCACTGACTATACTAGGCCCACACCTAGTGTAGATGTAACAAATGATGTAAGAAGTGAACTAGATGGAAATAACTTGACTGTTTGTGAACACGGAGGAACATCTAGTAATGTTGTGTCAAAGCCCATAATTAACTTTGTGAAAGAGTCTGGTTGTCCTAATATCATTAAAATCAATAATATTGAAGATGCTATGAAACTAAATGCTAAATATGCTGAGTTATATAGGAACATCACACAAAGCTCTAATGATAGGTCTAACAATTTTGGTCCTCCAATAATTGAGGACTGGGATTCTAAGGATGAAAGTGATACTGAATCCACACCTATTGAGTCTATCAGGTCTACCATTAATCAGAATAGAGATCAACCTAGAGGGAAACAGAGGAATTAGAACAATCTAAAATCCCAACAGCTTGGAAAAGACTTTGTGATGCAAAATAAAGCATGTTATAAATGTGATAGCTTTGAGCATTGAAGTTAACTGTAATAAAAATAAGAGGTAAATAAAGGAAAAACTGGTCAAAGGGTTATACATAATCCCAAATGAACCTTGACACCCAAAGCTATTTTGCTTAAATCTGCACAAAACCATCGCTCATAATAGATCTTTTCACTGCCAGAACAACTTATGAAATGTTGCTCAAACAAAATGAAATTCATTTGCTAAATCAACACATCAAATGTAAAAAGGCCCTTTGAAAGAAAAGCAGTAGCTAAAAATAAAATTTGGGTTCCAACTGTTAGAACAAAAAATCCCACTGTTGGCTTAAAAGTTCCCACTGCTAAGCCAACAGTTGCTGCTGCTAAGGGAAACAAGGGAAAAGCTGTTAAGGCCTCAGCTCGTTGGATTTGGAAACCTAAGCAAATCTCTGGTGAGGTTCGAAATGTTTAATGTGAATTTAGGCCATTAAAGGAAATATCAATACATTGATACACAAGCAGACTCAAGTCAGTAATGCTAGGGTCCCCAAGAGAACTAATTCTCTCTATTATGAAAGCAAACCACTAGATAACATTGATTATAAAGGTAGTGGGATAGTGGTTGCTCAAGGCACATGACTGGCAACATATCTTATCTATCAGATTATGAGCCTTATGATGGAGGATATGTGTCATTTGGATATGGAGGTGGAAAGATTACTGGCAAAGGCACAATAAAGACTGGTAAACTTGAATTTGAAAATGTGCATTTTGTGAAAGAGCTTAAATACAACCTGTTTAGTGTATCTCAAATCTGTGATAACAAAAATTGTGTCCTATTCACTGATTCTGAGTGCATTGTATTGGGTAGAGATTTTAAGCTTGAGGATGATAGGCATGTGTTGCTTAGAACACCTAGACAGCAGAATATGTATGCTGTTGACTTAAAAGACATTGTCCCTCATAAAAATCTAACTTGCTTGATTGCTAAGGCCTCTGTAAATGAAAGCATGTTATGGCATAGAAGATTAGGTCATTTAAACTTTAAAACAATGAATAAATTGGTTAGGAATAATCTAGTTATAGGTTTGCCCTCTAAAATATTTGAAATACCATTCATGTTTTGATTGCATGAAAGGAAAATAGCGATAAGGCTTCATGTAAGTCCACGTTAGTTGAATCAACTTCTAAGCCCCTTACACAAACCTTTGCATATGGATTGTTTGGACCAACCTCTATTTAGTATCTAAACCATAACTGTATTGCTTAGTTGTCACTGATGATTTTTCTAGGTTTACTTAGACTTTCTTTCTAAAAACTAAGGATGAAACATATAGGATCCTTAGAAACTTCATAACAGAAATAGAAAATCTAAAAGACCTTAAGGTTAAAATTATCAGATGTGATAATGAGGGTGAGTTTAGGAACAAAGAAATGGATGATTTCTATTCTAGGAAAATGTTTATGTAGATGAGTTTAGTAATGCAAAAACCCCTCAGCAGAATGGGGTTGCTGAAGAAGAAATAGAACTCTCATAGAAGCTGCAAGGACCATGTTGGCTGATGCTAAACTTCCTGTTACCTTTTGGGCTTAAAGCAGTTAACGACTGCTTGTATGTCCAAAACAGAGTTGTTAGGTAACTAGCCACTCAATAAGACTCTTATGAACATTTTAATGAGTTGGCCATAACTTGGTCGTTTTAAATCCGTTTTTAAAGTGTGATATATGAAAAACTATCTATTCGAAACGAGCTCTTCAAAAACTACTTTTACGCCTAATGAAAACATTTTTAGGTCGACCAAAACCTCAAAACAAATTCGGGACAGCAAGCACTTTTTGTCAAAAACGCAACCAAAATCCACCCAAACTTCACAATAGTGCCTAATCTAGCCTAATCTCCATTCACAACAAAACCACACCTAAATCTAACCTAATCTCTTCATTTCTATTGTTTCAACACTCATCAACTCTTATCTCACTAAGAACATAATATTTAACTAGTAAAATAAAGTAGTATCATTATTTATGAAATCTTGTCTTTAAAATCTTTCAAAAATTAAAACACAACATGAGGATGTATGGATCTTGAACATATAAGAAGAACATAAGGAAAACCACAAGGAAAGATTCAAGATACTTACAAGAATGAAGAACAAGTAGTGAAATCACAAGATCTATACCCCAAAATAATAGATCTAGAAAAACCTCAAATAATAACCAAACCCTAATTTGTAGATCTTGAAGAAAACTTTGAAAAACTATGATCAAACCTTTGGAACACCCTTAGATATGGCTAGAAATAAGATTGAAATAGATGGATCTGGGATAAAATCAAAACTATGGAATGTTGTTGGTGTTGTTTCTCTTGCCGTGACCAAAGAGAAGGAGAGGGATAGGTGTGTGAGTTTTTGTTGAGGCTAGGATTGTGATGAATGACCTAAAATTCTTATAAGCGGTGTTTATATAGGAAAAGGTTCTAGTGTTTAAGATATTTTTGTGACTAGAAGTGGGTGACTATCAAAAGAGTGAACCAAGGACTTCAAGTCACATACATAGATTCCTCCATAGACGTTCTCATAGCTTTAAGGTTTTGTAAACCCAAGTACTTTTGAGTACTCGTATTATTCAATCAATAATATTAAGGCTTGTTGGTTATTCACTGTTCCATTCTATTACCATTGTTATTCTTCTTAAACACTAAAGGTTAGATTCCGCATAACCTTTGGTGAAACACTTCAACAAAATTTCTCACATTATTATCTTGTGATTACCAAGGTAATAATAACCTTATAACCTAAGGCAGTAGATCTAGAGTTTTGGGACTCAGCAAGTGGAAACTGTTGAGGAGCTCCTACAGTTTCAAATTCAGAATGGTTGGGTTTTGGTTGATTGTCCAAAAGGGGTGAGACCTATTGGGACAAAATGGGTTCTTAAAAACAAGAAAGATGAAATGGGAATAGTCATTAGAAACAAGGCCAGACTGGTGGCTCAAGGATATACTCAGGAAAAGGGTATTGATTATGAAGAAGTCTTTGCACCAGTTGCAAGGATTGAGGCTATTAGGTTATTTTTAGCCTATGCTTCCTATATGGGTTTTACAGTATATCAAATAGATGTTAAAAGTGCATTCCTATATGACACTATTGATGAATAAGTGTATGTGATGCAGCCTCCTGGTTTTCAAGATCCTCAGTTTCCACACAAAGTCTATAAGGTGGTCAAGGCTATGTATAGACTTCACCAAGCACCTAGAGCCTGGAAACACAAAGGAGAGCTTTTGCTAGTACAAGTGTATGTGGATGACATTATATTTGGGGTCTCCATCCAAAGCTGAGGGTGCAAGAGAAATTTGAGGCTCTCATGCATGACAAATTAAAAAATGAGTGCTAAGGGTGAACTCATTTTCTTTCCTCAGGTCTAAAAGTGTTACAAAAAAAGATGGAATATCCACTCTCAAGATAAGTATGTTTGGGTGATGATCTAAAAAAAGTTTAGGTTCTCAGACCTCAGGTCAGCAAACACTCCCATGGAGGAGAGAATCCTGGGAAAAGATGGAACTGGTAAAGATGTGGATCCTTCATATGCATAGATCCATGATTGATCTTTAATGTATCCTCACTTCATCAAGACCAGATATTATGTTTGATGTATGTACATGTGCTAGACATCAAGTGACACCTAAAGAATGCCATCTTCATGTAGTTAAGAGAATCTTTAGGTACCTAAAAGGACATCCTAAGTTAGGACTTTGGTATCCTAAAGAGTCTCCCTTTGACTTAGTGGCATATTCAGACAGTGATTATGGTGGTGCTAGTCAAGATAGGAAGTCCACCACAGGAGGATGTCAGTTTTTATGGAATGAAGGTATAATCCTTGGCCAATGTAAGAAGCAGACCATTGTGGCCACTTCCACAACTGAGGCAGAATATGTTTGCAGCTGCAAGTGATATGGGCAAGTGCTTTGGATACAAAATCAGTTGCTAGACTATGGGTCACATTTCATAACACTAAGATATATATTGATAATAATAGTGCAATTTGTAGTCAAAAATCCTGTCTTCACTCTAGAACAAACAAATTGAGAATAAGACATCATTTTTATAAGAGACTGCTTGAAAAGAAACTAATATAAGTGGATCATATTCATACAGATATAATGTAGTAGACCTTTTAACACAACCTTTGAACTGTGGGGATATTCCCAGTACTTAGTAGTAAGTATTGGAATGCTTGACTCCTAATATGTCTATCTCATGATTTTGGTAAGTTTTTATATAGGATTTGCACTGGCTACTTAGATCAATAAGTGTTTTTATACTACTAAAGTAAAATGCTATACGGTTAGTCATGTTTACCACTGTTATTTTTCCACTGTCAGCTGTAATTGTTCCACTGTTGGTTGCAATTTCCACTGTTAGTGTTTTTTCTGGTTTAGTACTAACAGATGCCAGAATAGAAGTCCATGAAAAAATCCTATGCTAATCATCAATGGAGTCAGAGGGTGGAATCAAATCATAATTTGTATATCGAGATCAATTTCTCTTGGGTTGGGGTTAAGGAACCTCTAGGATTAGGGTATTCATAGAATACTCATGGTCAGTCCTAGACTGACCCCACTGGTGAATGGAGGTTAAAATACTTGCTTAAGTTTTTTAACTTTTGAGGCACTGTAGTATGAGACCTCATTCATGGGTTATACACAAATTTGGTCCACAAGAGTTGCTCCTATGTCTCTCAAGATTCTTAGTAAGCAGAGGTGTGTTGTGGCATGTTGGGTGTGTAATATTGGAGAAAGACTTGTACTGCCAAGACATTTTACGGTTAGAATGGATGTGGTAGGTGTGCCTTAAGGAAATTTTTCATAAGTTAAAACAGGGCTACAGTGTAGATATGTAGTGTAGCCATTTTCTCCATGGGTCCAAATACGCGAGCAAAGGACTCATGAATTCATGCGTATCTATCTTGCGTTGGCAAGTGTGTATGTATGGATAGGGTAGGCTTACTTTTTGATTATTAAAGTAAAGTTTTGATATCCTTAGAATATTCCCACTGTTAGACCACAAGGGCCCACTCTACACTTATTCCCAAACGTTTGACTTGTTTTCCCACTAAACCTTAGCCGGAGGCACTGTGGCTCAAAAGATTGTTGCATTAATTAAATAGTCGTTGAGATTTTTTTTAGGCTGCTTATCTTATTATATAACTTCTTAATATAGAGTTTCAAGATAGTTCTATTCTTCTAAAAGATTTTCTCATCCTAAAATCTCGATTCTCTTCCTCTTGTCTCAACTCTATCATAAATCCTTTTAGTGCTATAGAATCTCAATTCCAAGTCGACACAGTACCAACACGCTAATAATCCTAACCCATAACCCTCATATACATAACTAAACTGGCTTTTTTGTGATTACCACAGCATGGTGGCAATTTTGGAGAACACAAAGCATAACACTGATTTCCATTAGATAGTGGACTTCCTTCAAGCTTCTCACATCAGGTATACTTAGACTGTTAGTCCCACTGTTTATGTTTCACACATCCGACAGTTTTGGTCCACTGCTAGGATCGAAACAATCGGATGGAGAAACTAATATTCTTTGCTAAAAACAAAATGGCAAGCAAAGGACTATCTCTAATCATCAAGTGAGGAAGGCATCCTCAAACTGAATGATGAGGAAGATTAGTACTTTGCTGACAATAAACTTTTTGAAAACATTTCACTGATGGTACATATTTTGCAAATCCCAAGATTTCTTTTCAAAAAGGTCAATTTTCATGTCAGTGGAAGTTATGTTGATTCACCCATTAGCAGTGTTTAAGTCAAAAAAGTACTAGTTTTAATAAGTTTAGTAGTAATATTGCTACTGCTCTTGTATGTCTTGCCACAAACAGAACTTACAACTTTTCTAAGATGATTTTTGATGGTATGATGAGGAATGTCAAAAGTAAGGGTAAATTTCTAATGTACCCTAGGTTTATTGAAAAACTTTTGAAAATGAGTCAATTTGGTACTATCAAACATTCTGCAATTTACCCTGTTCCCTTTCAAACTCAAAAGGTTTTTACAACTTTAAGAGTCAACAGTCCTAGTTTTTCTAAGGAGGACTATGCCATTGTGTTGATACCATGATTGGTTCAACAGGTGAAGGCTCAGAAAACCAACTTGATACCACAGTCGACCAGCAACCCTCAACTCAGCATGTTTCTCCACCTCATCCAACTCACACATCCTCACCTCATGAAATACAATCCACTTCCCAGAACACAACTACTCCACAAGAAATCTCGACCTCACAGCAATAAATACCATCTCACACTCCCACACCTATGAGAATGACAAAAGGGCTATACGGATTTCTCAGTCAACCCCTTTACACCTGTTGCAGAGAGACTAGGTGCACCTTTCCACAAGAGGTGACAGATATAGAGAGGCTTTCCCTACTGCCACTAGCTTAGATGCAGGGCAGGACAGGGAAAACATACCTAAGACCTCTGATATGCCCCATGAATCATTTCCAAGGGTTACTTCTCTTGGTGGTGATGAGGGTAGTCTGAAACAAAAGCTTAGGAATTGATGAATTTTTGTACCACTCTGCAAAGCCAACAACTCAAATGGCAAAAAAATCCAGAGATCGAGATCATTGAAAATCAAGCAATTGAAGGCCAGGATTCAGACTTTGGAGGATGCTCAAAAGCCAAGAGAAGGTGTTCAAGAGGATGCTCCAAACAGGGGAGGAATAAATCAAGGGGAGGTTAATGTGTTTAAAGGTGATGCTGAAAAAGATAGTAGCAGGAGTACTAACAAAGGAAGTGAGAGTACAGGAGATCTAGCAAATGTTTTGAGTTCTGTGGGAGCTGTAAATATCCTAGCTAGTGGAGGTTTGAAGGAAGTTTTTACCACTGCTAGTCCACAAGTTCCCCTGTTAGTTCAAATGTTTCCACTGCTATTGTCACTGCTAGTGAGAAAGATCCCACTGCTGAAGTTCTTACCACTGCCAGAGATACAACACCTTATACAAGAAGACTAAGAGCTTCAAGAGAGGTAGTCATTAGATCTACATCTCCTATTCCTATTTGTATACCATCTGTTGGGAAGGAAGATAAGAGGAAAAGAAAGGAGATTATGACAGAACCAGAGAAGCCTGCTAAAGCTAAAGTTCAAGAACAAATGAGTTTACAATTGGCTAGAGAATTACAAGAAGAATTTGTTCATGAAGATTCAAAGCAATAAAGAACAGATTGAAAGAGATTCCGAGATTGGCAGAATTCATGCTGAAGAAAAGATCTTAACAAATGAGTAAAGACTTGACAGGATAATGTGATGATTAACAAACATATGGCAGAATATGAGGAAGCTGAAAATGATCTGACCATTGAAGAGAAGACTGAGTTAATCACATAACTCATTAACTATCAGAAAGATTTTGCTAGAATCAAGAAATACCAAGCTCAGCAACAAAGGTTGGCATCAAAATCTGAAAGAAGAAAATTTTACACATCTGTCTTAAGAAGCCATGTTGGATGGAAGACAAAAGACCTCAGGGGAATGACTTTTGATCAGTTAGAAGAAAAGTTTATTCCAGTTTGGGAAAGCATACAAGATTTTGTGCCTATGGATTCCAAGAAAGAAAGTGAAAGTCTCAAGAGGTCAGGAATCCTATTGGAGAAAGTCAAGGCAAAAAGGTTGAAGACAAGTGATGTTTCAGCTCAAGAACAACAAGAAATGAAATCCAGATGAATTTAGACAATCTTAACATGGACAGTGCTATTAGGAAAGAAACTTCAGTGAATTACTCCTTCATGTCAAGGTACCCAATGTGATTCGAGGAAAAATACAAGGACAAACTAATGGAGGTTATACCAGATATTCATAGTTAGACAACACCAAAGGTATATCCTTACTTTGAGTCTATGCTTAAGGATTTTGACAGAGATGACTTGGTGACACTATGGAAACTAGTCAAAGATAGGTTCAAGACAGAACTCCCAAAGAGTGACCTGAAAAATGTCTGTTTTGGCCGTTAAAGGTCATGTTTGAACCTGTGCCAACTGATCTACTATGGCAGTTTCAAAGCTTCACTATTAAGAGTTTGGAAGATGTACAAATCATGTAAATACACTGCTTGTCAATGGAAGGAATGATTATCACATGCTTATGATGATGAGTATCCTTTTCAAAAGACTACACTTAAGAAGATGCTTGATCACAAGTGTGAAGTAAGTGAATTTAATGAAGATGTGATTCAGATGATCAACCTAATTAGAGGACAGCTCAAGAAGGAATAAGGGGTTTGAAGCATCCTCTCCAGGAAATCATTTTATTCTAGAAACTTGATATGAAGGTGAAGTATCAAGTTTAGGGGAGGATTGTTGGGAATAAAATGCTAAGGGATTCCCACTGTTAGTTGAATGGTTCCCACTATTAGAAGAACTTCCCACTGTTAGTATATTTTCCCACTGCAAGGTTTTACAGTACTGGTTTGAAGACTGTCACTGAAGCATGAGGAAAAATCTACACATAGTCAAATACGCGTTATTGTTATATATATAATAGTATCTTATTATCCCTGTGATCTAGAGATCAAGTTAGTCCTTATCATGTACAGGACCCTTTGTCTATAAAAGGAGTTCTTAGTTTAGAAAATGAGACACATCACTTACATAGATCCTCCATAGACTTTCTCATAGCTTTAAGGTTTTGTAAACCCTGGTACTTTTGAGTACTCGTATTATTCAATAAATAATATTAAGGCTTGTTGGTTATTCACTGTTCCATTACATTACCATTGTTATTCTTCTTAAACACTTAAGGTTAGACTCCGCATAACCTTTGGTGAAACACTTAAACAAAGTTTCTCACATTATTATCTTGTGATTACCAAGGTAATAATAACCTTATAACCAAAAGTAGTAGATCTAGAGTTTTGGGACTCAGCAGAATCAAAAGAAAACCTTCTTGGAATAACCTTGGGTCTTGATAAAATGAAGTATGGTATGTGTGAATCTTGGTAGAAATCAAAAGTATGGATTGTGTGTGTGTTAGTGTGTGTCGTGGGCAAGGTGAGCAAGAGAGGAAGAAATAATGTTTTTGGTGAGGCAAGGAATGTATGAAATGACCTAAGTCTTGCAAAGTGGGTTGATCTATGTGGGAACTAGGGTTTAGGATATTTTTAGAAACTAGGAATGGGGTGGACTAGCAAAAAGAGTGAACCAAGGACCTCATGGTCCTTGTGGTTCGTCCGATGTAGGCCAAGGAGGGGGGAAGTTCAAGCAAAGCAACTAGCTATGGTTCTATGTTTATTTCAAATGCCATAGTGCTATAGTGGTCCAAGGGTATACATGTGAAGTGTAAGAGACTTTGGCTTGTAGTGAGGATAAAACAAGCATGTCCGCATCCCTTCTTAATGCAAGCATGTGAGGTGTTTTGTCTTGAAATTTAAATAGATGCCTTGATTTATTTAAATGTGGGTATGCGTGTGTTTGAGAATAAGGGGGAAGGATGAACGAATTTTTTTTAGCCCCTTAACAATATGAGATGGACGATAACTAAAGTTTACACGAAAAGATTTTGAGTTTCCGGGGTTCTGTTAGGTTAAAAACGCGAAAGACGCAATTTAGACAATAAAGCGTAAAAATAAATATCGAGAGTGATCGTAAACTACGAAACACTTAGAAAAGATAAAATAACTCATATAATATCTAAACTAATGAATATCCGATGCCGAAACGCGTCCGATGACGTTTTTTAGATTTACTCGGGTTTACTTACTGGTAAACCGCCAGATTCAAACGTAACGTATAAAAGTCAAAAATAATTATCGAAAAAGTTTAAAATATTGACCGGAAATTCTTGGTGTGTGACAATACCCCACAAGATTTGAGCTCGTGATTCCCTGAGCCTATCAAGTCTTGTTGTCTTCCTAGAAATGCACTTGTTAATGATAGCTACAAATGTTCTTCAAGGCTGGTGCATTTGATCAGTGTGGATAGCAGATAACATATTACACTTGCCAGAGTAACCAAGTTCCTTGATAAATGAAACCAAATCAGCTTCAGAAGGAATCCACAATTCTTGGGTTTAGGAAGAATCAGACAGATCTGGAACTTTCATGACATCACTCTAGTATCAACCTCCTCGACATTTCTTCTTATCAAGCTTGAAGTTGTATGCATCTGTATTTTCGATCTTCCTAATGGTATTCCATAATTGATGCATGTAGATTTCCGGGACTTCAGCAGTAATCAGGTATGCGAGATAACAAGAAGATAGCTTGAGAGCTTCCAAAGTGACTTGATATGTTTCTTCTCTTTGTGGCTTGCTGAACGCAATTCTAGCATTGCATCTTTCAATCTTTAGTCTCTTCTCAGGAGGGACCAAAGCATTGTCGAGTGCAGCTTATTAAGTTGCAATTGGATTCGTGTTTCTGCTAAGAATGTTCCAATGCAGTTCATATGCAAGGTAATTCATACACATTAACTAGGCAGACTTAATCACACATTATCAGGCATTCAATTAAATTATAAGACGAATGACATTAATTGGAAGGTCAACTTAAAGGTCAACTGACTAACAATTGGTCAAACATGATTAATTTAGCAACTTTCATAAATTATAATAAAAATTTAACCTAAAATGAGTTATCAAGTTAAAACATTTAGGAAAAAATCAATTTTATAACTTATGTATAAATCGCCGTCTAAAACCATGTATAGATCGCCGTCTATGGTCATAGGTATAAATCTCCGTCTAACATTTAGTGTATAAATCGCCGTCTATTGGTCATGTGTATAAATCGTCGTCTAACATTTAGTGTATAAATCACCGTCTAGAGATTGATGTATAAATCACCGTCTAGATTTTGATGTATAAATCGCCGTCTAGATTTTGAGTATAAATCGTCGTCTATTGGCCCGTGTATAAATCGCCGTCTATGTGGTCGTGTATAAATCGCCGTCAATAGACAGAACATATAAAACGCCGTCTATAAATTTTGATTTTTATAAACTTCCAATTTTTGGCACTTATACAACATATACATGTGAACCAAGCATGTATGAACATCTTTTAGCATTTATAACATGAATCATCCACAAAATATTCATATAAAGATCAAAACGAGTAACTTGTCACTCGTTTTTCTCAAACACATAAACTTTACAAACAAGCATTGGATTTTCTCACTCAAATGCATTCACATAAGCATACAAGCACATATAAAGCATAAACCCATCACAATTATCAAGTAATTTTCAAACACCTAATTTTTCGCACCAAGGTCGGGTAAAACACTAAATGAATAAAAAAGAACTCTTATCACACTTTAAATAATTATTCTCCCAACACTTCCCTCTGGTAACTCAAATGATGCATACTAAATGATGACGAGATGTCTCTTTCCCGATGAGGTTGAAATAGTGCACCCGAAAGAAACAAAGAAGGCCTAAAATCAAAAGAAGCTAACCATGTAGACAAGTTCAAAAGAAGGCCATAGAGTCTATCATGTATACATCTACTCATTCCCCCTTGCTGGTTTCGACACCTCGGAATCAGCAAAACCTTGTACGCACACATACTTGAGATCGTGTTTGAATAATAAATAAGCTTAGATCTATCTCGTGAGAATCAACTTCAAGGCTTTTTAAACTATAAAAGTATTTTCAAACATTCCTAAGTCTTTTACAACTATGAGGTGTGGGCAATATTGATCGAATGTAGTATAAAGCCTATACTCACTAAGTACTTAATTGCAAACAAGTCCCTAAAGTTTGAAAAATATGACAACTAAAGCCCTTGTAGTTAATATAAATTAACTCGTCTTTTAATTGTTGTCCGTCATTATCAAAAACTTTATCCGTTTATTTCGTGACTTATTTTGAAAGACCGTTTTAAAAGATTATTTGATGACGATTTCCCCCCTCAAGTAATGACCCGTTTTCTATTTAAATATCTATTGTCATTGTTTGAGTGGTTGAATTGTCTTTGAAAATCTTTTTGTGATTATTGAAAATACTGATTCATTGTGAAGACAACTTTTTACCAATAAAAATAAGATTTCTCTTATTTTGACAAATAAATGCACTGACATGTACACTTATTGTATAAAGAAAGCACGGCTTGTGTTGCAAAGTAAACACAAGTCTTTGCATGGTCATAAAGTAGACCATGCCCGAGAATTAATTCCCGTTGTTAGGCCAAGTTTTCTTTTTGAAATACTTGCCTTTAAGATGATGATCGGGTTGCTATCGGAAATAATAGCAAGCCATTATTGGCATGTTTTAAAAGCTTTTGAACTTTTGCTCGAACTTCATTTACAGCCTCGTATCATTATTAAATGACATTTCTAATGCCGTAAATGTTATCGATTTTCAGAAGACATGCCACAGATCCATATTTTTATATTTTTCTAATTTTTTTAATTTTGTATTTTGTTTTTAATATAAAAAATTTATAAGGAAAGAAAAATCTTTTTGTGTTTTTGTGATTTTATATATACATAATATACAAAGGATATAAGAATAGGTACCACCACTATTCTTCGGCTTCATCTGCCAGTTCTTTCAGAGTCTCAAGAGTAAAACTTCTCATCCCCAGCTTGTCAATAAGGAATTCAATTCTTTCTCGACATAGAGCCTTGGTGAAGATGTCCGCCAACTGATATTTCGTTCTGACAAAGTAAAGCTCGACGACTCCATTCTCCACTTGCTCTTTTATGAAGTGATATCTGATGTTGATATGCTTTGATCGAGAATGTTGAACATTGTTGCAGCATAAGGCAATAGCGCTTTTGTTATCACAGTACATCAGAATTTTATTAAATCCAAGGCCATAGTCGGTAAGTTGTGATCTCATCCAAAGGACTTGAGCATAACAGCCGGACAAGGCTATATATTCAGCTTCCGTACTGGATATCGCTGCGCTTTTCTGCCTTTTTAATGACCAACTAACAAGTCTATCTTCCAACAGTTGCATATTTCCAGATGTACTACGTCTTGTATCTTGACAACCCGCATGATCAGCATCTGCAAAAGCTATTAGAGCAACAGCAGAATCCTTCGAGTACCATAGTCCCCGATTGACGATTCCTCTTAGGTATCGAAAGATTCTTTTTATAACATGTAGGTGCTTTTTGGTAGGCCGTGCCTGATACCGAGCACACATAGAGACAACATATACAAGGTCTAGTCTACTGGATGTTAGATACATAAGGGTGCCAA
Organism: Tanacetum coccineum; assembly: GCA_026074375.1. NCBI lineage: Eukaryota > Viridiplantae > Streptophyta > Magnoliopsida > Asterales > Asteraceae > Tanacetum > Tanacetum coccineum. The sequence goes on from BQNB010006827.1 coordinate 63,136, forward strand.
CCATGCCACGATAATGTGTAGGATCAACGGCTTTCCTTTGTGTATCATCAACCAGTTTGGATTTCTCCACCATTGGAGTATCCACTGGGTCACAAGATTCTATTTCCTATTTCTTAAGTGATTCTAGAGCATATTTTGATTGGTTTAAAAAGATTCCTTTGGGACTCTGTGAAATATGTAGTCCTAGAAAAAAAAATTATATTTTGCCCATCATTAACATCTTGAATTTAGAACACATTATCTCAAAATTTTTATCACATAGTTCAGTAGTAGTAGAAGCAAAAATAATATCATCAACATAGATTTATACCAGGAGGATATCTTTGCCTTTTATGTTGATGAACAATGTAGGATCAACCATGCCTTTGGAGAATCCTTGAGATAGCAAAAACAAAGACAATAGATCATACTACGCGCGCGGAGCCTGTTTCAACCTATAAAGAGCTTTCTTCAGTCTGTACACGTGATTAGGCTTGTCTGGATCCACAAATCCGTCTGGCTAACTAACGTAGACTTCTTCATGTAAGATACCATTTAATAATTCCGTTTTCACATCTGTTGGGATTCTAGATTTGATGAGACAAAATAAATAAAAGAATGAAACATAAGGACTAAATCTAGCAGATTGGAATTCTACAAGCTGGTGGAGAATTATTGAAGATTTGGTCAAAGATATCAAAAGATGAAGATCTCCTTAAGAAGATAAAGATAACAGAAGATATTTCTTAATGTTTAAAAGATTTACTTGTTTATATCTTTATATTAACTTCCTTTGTAAGTCATGATCTATCTATATAAAGAGATCATAGACACATAGTTTTAGTATCCACAAAAGTGTATATACACAAAAGAAAAACGTGTGTCTGTATCCAAGAAGATGTAGACGTCTAGTTTATGTGGTGTAGCCCCAAGGTCAATGTTTCATTGATCCTGTTAGAGTGTAACTGTTCTACTATTAATCAAAGTAAAATTGAGGCTTGGAGTAATTGTTATAGTGAAGATAATGATGAAAACCTTGTTGATGATAAAATTGTTCTTTGTTTAATTCCGTTGTGCATATATATTGTCTTTGTTATCATAATCCTAGATATAAGATCTAAACAATCTGAGCTTAAACGATCTTTCACAATTGGTGTCAGAGCAAGGACATGAGACTTTGGTGAAGCTAAGGTTTTCTGGTTTGTAAAGGTGTTCCTGCTGTAAGACTTGGGTATTAATGCTGCTGAATTCAATGCTATGAACAAGTTACTGGTCTTGATTTTTGACAGCAAAGACACGATCTTCAAGATACAAGTTGATTCAGTTTTGGTGTTTATTAAAGTCAGAGCAAGGTTTTGTACAAGAAGTTTCATACCTTATTAGGGTTTCAGTTTCGTATATGAGGTATCTACTTTTTAATACTTTTTAATACTTTTTAATACTTTTTAATACGATTACAGTTTTTGGTTTCGTATGAGGTTTGGATTTAAGATGGCGTACGTGGTTGGTATCATATACTGAGTTAACCTGGTATTAACCGAGTTAACCCAGTCCATGCCAAAACAGAAACACCGATACTTTACTATCATCCACAGCTAAATCCAAATCACAACTCTAACAAAAAATAAACAAATCCAATCAACCTCAAACCGAGTCAACTCGGTTATAACCGAGTGACTCAGTTGTATACACCTTCTGAACGGAAAACAAAACCCATCACTTACAACCCACATCAACAACATCAAACTACTACTCCTATCCCATTCACCATTATCATCTCACTATTACAACAAAACTCAAACCGAAAAACACATGATCTCAGATTCATCTCTTTTGTGTTCTACATTCAAGACAAGATTTTTAATCAATCAAGAACACGAGAGAACACCCATCATTGATCTTTAACAAAAAGAAAATAACATGAACCTACCCGAGACCTTGTTTAAGATCTTGAAGCCTTCACTTATTACTTACTTGCTTGAGCAGAAAGAAACATGGGTTTTGTTAGAATTTCATGAGTTAATGACTCAGCAATGAAAGATTCATTTGGTTTGTGTATAAAAATTTGAGTGGTTAGCGATTGTGTGTGATTAAACGTGTGTTAACAGATGGGTGTCTGCGTTCTATTTTTTTGAGATATTATCAAAAACACGAAGAGAAAAACATCATCGATCTGAAAAACACACTAAAACATATAAACACCTACCGTAGGTTTTAAACATGATCTTGATGCCAAAAGTTTCTTTGGGTTGTTATTAAAATGGTACAAGTTTCGGTGTATGTCAAGCTTTGGTGACAACAAAGGAATGATAAGATTTGGTTGTGGTTTCATTTATATAAGGAAGAAAGGTTCACACGGATTGAGTTAATTGATTTTTGTGTTTGTGTAAGGATTTGTTTACTCAGGAGCAAAGGTATTATGCTTGTGGTTCGATTATCAAAAGAAAAAAAGGAAGATAAGATCTGGTGATTTCTTATCTTGAAAGAAGAGATATGGTGGGTGAGTTAGTGACTGGTTTGAGAGAAAACAAATAAGATAAGAGGCGTGTGATGTTGCAAGATTAAGGTATAAAAAATTAGGGTATCAAGTCTTTTATATTCCCTTGTAATTAGGATGTAAGAGTTTTGGATATGGGCCTCCTAGCCGATAATAAGTTGTGTATTGGGCTGCATTTTTATGCCAACAGATTTGGTATAGGCTAACTTCTTGAGTATACTTGACTATAATCCGAATTCTTAGATAACTAAGGTGTTTGAGTTAATTTTTGGCGTAACGTTTGGACTACGGATTGGACATAGACTTTAGAAAATCATATGGCAACTTGATTCTTATCAAGATTCGCTTAAAATGTCAAAAAGGCTATGGAATTTGGATTTTTAATGTCAAGTGATTACGGAATTTGGATTTTTTGTTTGATGAGGAGATCTCGGACAGAAAAGGATAACACATAGTTTGTTCTTAAATGTTTAAAGGCTAATTTTTAGGATTAATTGTTTAATTGGTTACGAAGAAGATTATTTATCATTTATTTGAAGTTGAAGTGGAGTTTCACAGGTTTGTGTTTTTATCATATCTCAAATGGCTTACAACATTTGGAGATAACTTGTTCATGCTTAGAAACGGTGTGACGAAGACTTGTCAAAATCTAGCAAAGGTGTGTGATTTTTTTATGGTGCTCAAAGCTCACATTTGCTATCACTTTGGTTATGTGTCTCATAGAAGATGAGGATTTTGTCAAGAGGTTGCGATCTACTTATATTTTACAGATTTATTTATAAGTTTGAGGTCACGTGGATAGTACAAGATATAAGACACAAGTTTGGGTTGTTCTACTTTAGTATCAAGTTCGTTATACTTAGTTTTCTTCATCTGTAATCATTACATAGAGCCTACAGAATTGAAGATTTAAGAAATGGTTAACATATGGGTTTCAGGGGAAGCTTATTGTCAAAATGTTTAACCATTTACATGCATCATCGAGGTGAAAGTTTTTACTACTGCTAGTCATTGTTACTACTGCTAGTGTGAGTTTCTACTACTCAAGTTTATTTTCCTTATTGTGCTTAATGATGGGTAATTTGAGAAGTTAGAAGGCTTGGATTGGAAGTGTGATATTGGTTTGTAGTGGTCAAGATCAAAGTTGCTTATATTCATATGTCCCCTATTGGATTATGACAAAAAGGGGAAGAAATATTAATAGGTTGTAACTTATAGATCCTTGGTGTGGCATGGTACAAAGAAAATCTATGTAAGGGGAAGTTTGTTTCATTTAAGGAGATGATTACATCTCAACTTCAGGGGAAGCTTTGGCTTTATGATGAAGTTCATACACGACTTTATTTGTTTTGTCATCAAGGACTGAATCTAGCATTATGGAATTCTACAAGCTGGTGGAGTTTATTCTACAAAAGATAAAAGATTCCAAAAGATATGATTCTTGAAGATAAAGATGAAGTTTATTAAAGAATTAAAAGATTTAGTTTCCTTATACAATTATGTTTTCCCTTGTAAATCTAGATGGACTCTACTATATAAAGAGATCCCTAGATATAGTTTTATGTGTGTCAAGATGTAAACACCAAGAAAAGTGTGTGTGTCCAGGCGTAGAGATGTAGACGCCATATGTAGTTTTAGCCTCAAGGTAATCAAGGTTTTCCTTGATCCCTGTTACAGTTCATTGATGTAACCGTATTATCTTGATCAAATAATATTGGGGCTGTGGTGAATGTTTGGTAAAACCTTGTTATGATAATATTGATTCTATGTTTGAATATTCCGCCTATGTTATCATTATCCTAGATTAGTTCTTAACAAACTAGAGCTACAACGATCTTTAGGTTTTCACAATTGGTATCAGAGCTTTGCTTTGAGAAACTTTGATCTAGAAGACATGGAGCTTGAATCTACAAATAGTGGTCCTACTGCAAAGCTTCCCATACTCAAACTGGGTGAGTATGAGATGTGGGTTATAAGGATTAAGCAGTACTTCCAGATATAAGACTATGCACTCTGGGAGGTGATATAAAATGGTGATTCATGGGTGTCAGTACCATAAATAACACAAGAGAATGGTACATCAGTTGCAAAGATGTCCATACCTGTATCTCGAAGGAAGACAAATAAGAAGAATAATGTCAAGGCAAGGAGCCTGCTGCTGATGGCTCTTCCCAATGAACATCAACTCACATTCAGCCGGTACCCTGATGCAAAATCAATGTTTGCTGCCATTGAAACAAGATTTGGAAGTAATGCAGCTACCAAGAAAACTTAAAAGACACTTTTGAAGCAGCAGTATGAGAATTTTAGTGCAACAAGTACAGAGTCTCTTGACTCTATCTTCAATAGGCTTCAAAAGATAGTCAGTATGCTTGCTATTCTGGGTGTGGTTATTGCCCAAGAAGATTTAAACTCAATTTTTTTGAGTAGCTTACCCCCTGAGTGGAACACTCATGTAGTTGTGTGGATGAATAAGCCTGAGGTTGAAACTATGAGCATAGATGATTTGTACAACAACTTCAAAATTGTTGAACAAAAGGTAAAGAAATATGTTGGTGGTAGAATTACTGGTAAAGGAACACTTAAGAATGATAATCTTGATTTTGAAGATGTATACTTTGTCAATGAGTTAAAATTCAATCTTTTTAGTGTCTCACAGATGTGTGACAAAAATAACTATGTCCTTTTTATTGACACTGAATGTCTTGTCTTATCTCTTAATTTTAAGTTGCCTGATGAAAATCAGATACTTCTTAAAATTCCTAGAAAGGACAATATGTACAGTTTTGATATGAAGAACATTGTTCCTAAAGAGAGTTTGAATTGTCTTGTTGCAAATGCTACATTAGATGAATCAATGCTCTGGCACAGAATACTTGGTCATATTAATTTTAAAAACTTAAATAAGTTTGTCAAGGATAATCTAGTAAGATGATTGCCTATAAAATGTTTTGAAAATGACCAAACCTGTGTTGCTTATCTTAAAGGGAAGCAACACAGAGCTTCTTGTAAGTCCAAAGTTTTGAATCCCATTACTAAGCCTTTGTTTATGCTACTTATGGATTTGTTTGGTCCAACCTTTGTGAGTAGCTTAATGCATAAGAAGTATTGCTTCAGTTAGTCACTGTGATTATGGATTTAATGGATCTTCTTTTTTAAAAACTAAGGATGATACCTGTGAGATCCATTGAGAACTTTATTAAGAAATAGAATACCTAGTGGGATTAGAAAGTGAAAATAATCAGAAGTGATAATGGAACAGAGTTTAAGAACAAAGTTATGGATGATTTTTGCAGAGAAAAAGGTATTAAGAGAGAATATAGTGTAGCTAGGACTCCTCAGCAAAATGGTGTAGCTGAGAGGAGGAATAGGACACTAATTGAGGCTGCTAGAACAATGTTAGCTGACTCTAAGTTACCTACCACATTTTGGGCTGAAGCAGTTTCTACTGCTTGCTATGTACAGAATAGGGTATTAGTAGTCAAGCCTCATAACAAGACACCTTATGAACTTTTTAGAGGTTTTAAACCAGCTCTAAGTTTTATGAGACCATTTGGTTGTCATGTTACTATTCTTAATACTTTAGACAGTCTAGGCAAGTTTGATGGCAAAAGTGATGAAGGTTTCTTTGTTGGTTATTCTTTGAGTAGTAAAGCTTTTAGGGTATACAACACTGGAACTAATGGAGAAAAGAAGAAAACATTTTGCTGCACTCAGAGCACAAGAAAAGAGAAACATACCTCCTACTAAGGCACAAAAGAGAACTCAAATGTCTACCTATCTTAAGCACATGGGTGGATACACATACAAACAGCTGAAGGGAAAGAGTTTTGATGAAATTCAAAAGTTGTTTGACAAGGAAATGAATAGGGTAAATACCTTTGTAACTATGGGTTCTGAGGTACAAGAAAGCAAAGAAAAGAAGGTAGAAGGTAGTGAGGAGATAGCTAAAAGCATCAGAAAGAAGATGCTTGGAAGGAAAAGAGCAGGAAAAGAGCAACAACAAGAATCCTCAAAGAAACAAAGAATGGAGGAAGACAAAGAGTCAAATGAAGTTGAAGAAGTTAGTGAAGATGATGAAGGTGAGTTAATGAAGCATTTGGTGATTAAAAAGGATGAAGATATAGCAATTGATGCTATACCACTTGCTACCAAATTACCAATGATTATTGATTACAAGCTTCATAAAGAAGGTATGTTGGTACATTATCAGTTGATAAGAGCAGATAGAAGTTCCAAGAGATACTCTTCAATGATAAGGGTGCTACAAGGAATAGACAGAGAAGACTTGGAGGCTCTTTAGAAGATAGTGAAGACAAAGTATAGTGATATAAGGCCTAAAGATGAATTTGAAAGAGTGTTGTGGAGAGATTTGAAAGTCATGTTTGAACCAGACAAAAGAAGTGATGTATGGAGAATTTTACAAGGGTACAGGGTGACTGCTTGGAAGTTGATTGATTCATCTGGAGTTTACTTTGTAAGGTTTGATAATCTCCACATTTTTATGTTGGTTGAAAAGAGATATCCCCTCATACCAATAACCATCACCAATATGCTAAACAAGAAACTTCAAACTGATTATCAAAATGAGATGTGCTATCAGCTGCTAAAGCTTATGGTAAAGCAGCAAAAAGGTCAATGAAAGGTTTGAATGCATCTTCCTGAGTATGATGAAGACTTTTAAAGAAGAAACTTGAAGATTCAGAAGATGAACATCAAGTTTAGGGGAGGATTGTTGGGACTTAAAAGACTTCATGGATTTCTTAAAATTACTACTGCTCAGGTACACATGGAAATTATACTAAGTGGTTAGTATGGTTAGTATAATGTTCCCACTGCTAGTTAATACTGTAGTATAATTTAGTAAGATAGGATCAAGTACTGTTGTTTGTTGAAGTTAAGATGCTCAGTATTGAAGACTAAAATATAAGCTAAGTAGATTTGTGATGCTAGTAGTAAAATGTTAAGCCTGCTTAGTACAAGTTACTTGTGAAAATAAAGATTGTTTGGAGAACAGAATACTTGTGAAATAAGTATGAAGATATTATGTACAAATATACATAATGTATTATTTAAATATTACGTTTATGTTTAGAAAAGATTAAGATATCTTAGGAATGTATTGTAAGCCGACTAGGACTCCTTAAGTCTATAAAAGGAGGCTCTAGGGCATTAGTTGGGATATCAGTTTTGCACAGACATGAAAATATATTTTTGTCTTTTTCTGACGAGGAACTAGTTCCGCGAGCTACCAATTCCTCTTCCTGACGGTATCCGCGAGCTACCAGTCTAGCCTTGTTTTTCAAGATTCCCCCCAATTCATCCAATTTGACCTTATATATCCATTTTAAGGTGATAACCATCACTTTTTCTGGACGAGGAACTAGTTCCCAAACTTCAAGACGTTCAAATTCAAGTAGCTCTTCTTGCATTGCCTCAATCCAACATGTCTGAGTTAGTGCGTCTTTGTACGTCTTAGGTTTAACTAAAGTTAGGAAAGCATCATAGTAGCAAAAGAGGGCTTGTTCGTGTAGTTAGAGTCTTGTGGAAACGGGTCTGGAAGGGTCACCAATTATGTTTTGTAACGGATGATCTTTCGTCCATTTACTGAGGTGTTCTGAGAGTGGAGCGTCTGAGTGCATAGTAGTAGGAATAACATCCGATGATGAAGATTCTTCAGAAACAGCTTCTAGAATTGGAATGCCAAAATAAGGATCGTTACTCATATATGCAACCTCAAGGTCATGTGACTCTTCTTTAGCACAGAGAGGAATTGTTTAGGATTGTGATTGTGGAGTGGTTTGTGAGGTACTTGGTAAGGGTGAATCTTGATCAACAGTTGTTGAGGAAGGTGAACCGGTTGATTCAAGAGTAGTTGGAGCTTCTTCTACAGGAACTAGAGAGGCAACGCTGGCTGGAGGAGAGAAGAACTTATCAAATACTGGTTGAAACACAAGATCCCATTCAGGCCTCGATGGTGGTACCAACGGTGCTGAAGGAGGAGGGTTTAGAATGAGTCCTAAACTGGGTGTTGCAGGAGTCATTTCATGAAGCGCAGGTTCTAGACTACTTTGTTCAAAAGCCATAGCCGTCAGCTCATCAAAATCGACATAGATGGTTTCAATGATTTTTCGGGTACATCGGTTGTAAATACGGTAAGCTTTCTTCTTGGATGCATATCCAATGAAAATACCTATATCAGATTTAGCTTGAAGTTTGCCCAAATTCTCCCTATCATTGTTTGGGTAGCAAAGTGCACCAAAAATGTGAAGGTAGGATAAATCAGGTTTTCTATCATGTAAGAGCTCATAAGGAGTTTTTCTATGGCGACGTCGTATAATGGATCAGTTTTGGGTGTAACATGCGGTAGCAACTGCCTCGGCCCATAGAAATAAATTAGCTTTTGCATAGATTAACATTGTTCGATCGGCTTCAACCAGAGTACGATTTCGCCTTTCAACAACACCATTTTGTTGTGGAGTTCGCGCAACCGATGTTTTGCGAGAGATGCCAACTTGTTCATAGTAGTCTCGTAGAGTTTGATTAACAAACACAATTCCATTATCTGTACGAATGTTCCTCACAGTTGCATTCAATCTAATTTGTATCATTTTCAGAAACTTGATTATAAAATCAGGAGCTTCATCCTTTGATGCTAGAAAATTCACCCATGTGAACCGAGAGTAATCATCCACAATGACGATGATGTACTTTTTCCCATTTACACTTGCAACACCCATAGGCCACAAAGATCCTTGGCACATGCAGAACACAAATAGTCCTTTTCAAATTTAAGTCTGGGAAGACCACGTACTAGACCGTGTATGGCTAAGTGATTAATAGCACCAAAATTCAAATGAGACAGACGACGATGCCATAACCATGACTTAGTCTTTGTGTCTTTTTACAAGAGACATATAGGAGAAGACGCCATCATATCCTCAATAGACAGAGAATACAGGTTAGTTCCTGGAGATCCTAAGAGTAAATCAACACCTTCTAGATTACGAACAAAGCATGTGTGTTTTCTAAAAGCTACTTCAAGATCTGAGTCATAGAATTGACCAACTGAGAATAGATTGTGACCTAGTCCTTCTACATAATAAACCCTTAAAATTATGACGTTCCCTATATGATAATCACCATACCCCATAATCTTCGCAACTTGGTCGTTACTGAATTTGACAGTACCGATAAATTTATGAACGAAATTGGTGAGCTGAGATCGATCTCTGGTCATGTGCTTGGAGCATTCTAAGTCCAAATACCACAGACCAATTTGGACAACCTGCAGTTGATAAGAGAAGAAGAAGATGGATCGGATCCCCGAGATGTACCGGGTTCCATTTTGTTAGCAGTCATATATTTTGCAACCTTAGGTTTGCTATTTTGAACAGACTTAGGTACTTTAGGTCTCCTGGTATATACTCTAGTTACTACATGTTTTGGTGCAACTACTTCAAGAAGAATGGGAACCCTAAGAGGCACTTTATTAGTGGTTGTTAACCTAGTTAAAGGGCACGCATTTCCAACTAAGGTGAAAGTTCTTCCAGTGGGTTTCTATTTATATCCAATAAAGTTAAACACTTTTCTAGTCGGTTTCCATTCTTTTCTCTTTTTATTTTTTTTAGAGGCAGATTTAGCACACACATTCATACTATTCACATGATCAATTAAACACATAGCATGATTAGCATCAAACAAACATTCATTGCATACAGAACAAAGAGCCTAAACACCTTTAATAGGATGCTTAACATGTTTATTACATACATTTTTAGAATTAGAGTTCTGTTTATTCAACTTAGATTTAACTTTCCTAGATTGGACTTGTACTTTATTCTTCTCATTAGTACTTGGTGTTTGCAAAATCCTATCATTCTTTGTATTGCCTAAAGGGTTTGATCCGCTAGCACTAGTAGAAGGGTTTACTCTTGTAGAAGATAATAGAGGTCTGTTAGTTACTTTGGGTGTTGGGATTAAAAGCTTCTTGATGCTGTTTGGAAGTAATTGCTGCTAAGTTAGTGCTGCTAGAATAAAAGTTAATGCTGCTACTTACAACTGCTGAAGGATTACAACTACTAGAAGAGTTTCTAATGTCAGAAGGATAAAGACAAGAGAAATGATTAAGATAAAGATTGTTTAACAAGATTACTTACGGGATAAGTATGAGATATTTTTATAAAGATACGTATAAGTTATTTGTTTAGAAGATCATGATAACTCAGGAAAATATTATAAGACTGTTAGGACTCCTTGATGTATAAAAGGAGGTCCTAGGGTATAGAGTTTAATGTATTACATTCACACACATTCATACGTTTTGATATATAGCTTCAAGGTTGTAAACCCTAGTACTACACAGAGTACTAGTATTATTGATAATTATAATATTGGAGCTTTTCAGTGATATCATTGTTTATACAGTTTATTGTTTTATTGATATTCTTCTAAGTATTAAAGAGTAGATTCCGCATACTCTTTAGTATTCACAAAGTTTTTATCATAGTTGTTTTGGATTTATCCAAAGTAACTTAACCTTTACAAGCTAAGGAATCGATCTTAAGTTGGGATCAACAAGTGGTATCAGAGCTTGTGTTATGAAACTTTGATCTAGAAGAAACTAACAAGAAGAACTCTTTACTCACAAGGAAGAGATGGATCTAGAAACTGCACAAACCACTACTACTGCAAAGTTGCCCATTCTCAAACAGGGTGAATATGATATGTAGGGGCTAAGGATTGAGCAATACTTTCAAGTACAAGACTATGCTCTATGGGATGTCATAGAGAATGGAAACTTATTCAAATTTTATTACAATCGAGAGCTTGTTCGTATTGTTTGTTAATTAAATATTGTTGTGCCACATACAAGGGGAGGAAATATAAGTTGTGTGCAAGGAACAACACATAACAATATAATTATTGGGTTTCTCTTGACGCATTGTAAGAAGCTAATAATTTTACCAGGGCTACTTATCACACAGTTGTTTGTTTCCCTATAACATTTATACGTCAAGATTATATTTGTTTAAAGCTAATTCGCACAGTGACTACTTGTTTAGTTAATATAATCATGATTAATTATATAATCATAATTATGAAGTATGAAATTAACTTGAAATTACTATTGAACTCAAGAGTTTGCATTCATAATTACTTTACTTACTATAATTATGTTTTCTTGTTAAGACATAAATATAAAGTCCTTAAATTTATCAATGACTTATAACATAAAGTAAGCAGTAACATTGTTATGTCTTCTTGTTAGCACATAAACATGAAATCTTTGAATTATTCAAAGACATATAACGTATACTACATGTTTTGTTTTCTTGTAAACACATGAACATAGAGTTCTTGAACTATTCAAGAAATATACGTTGTAGCATGCACTTGGTTTTAAAACACTTTGTATTCAATTTGGCTGGACCCAATTGGTAAGTATTTGACCTAAAGAGAATTAAGTTATCTAAGAAATTCTGATGTAGTCTCACAATTTCAATACTCATAGAATACCACACTATTATGGTATGTTTAATGTGTTGAAACAAACTATATTCATATTGTTTGATTTCTGATAACTTTAATTGCTCTACCTCTAAAATATATCAAGGTTAGAAGTTTGCTTGTGTCGTGGATACACTCAATATAGTTCCAACCTAGAAGGTATTCAAGACATTATTGGTATGTGCTTAATTACAATACCTTTTACCTTTAAAAACGAGCTGGAAATATAACCAAAAACGGATTAAAATGCCAAATTATGGCTTGTTTTGCTTAATTGTATTGTTGCTAGGAAGGATAGCTAGAAGAAGGACGAAAAACAAAGCCCAAAACGACAAAACCTAGATCGGAATGGAAAAAGACTGGTGAAAGACAAAAACCAATCGAAGCCGAAAAGTCAATCAAGTCAAAAAGTCAACAGGAAAGTCAATTGGTCAAAGTCAAAGTCAACCCAAGTCAACCCCGAAGTTAAAAAGCCAAAAGTCAAAGAAATATAAGTTTAGGGACTGAAATTGTAAATCTCTAAACTTATATTTAAACAAGAAATCAAGATAAAAGAAGAGAGGGGCCAAACTGCCATTTAAGTAAAGTAACAAGTGGGGGGGCAAAACTGCCAACTCCCCACTCTTGTATTACCCAAGGACGAATCATGCAATAAGTCTTATAACTCTTGGGGACTTGTTTTGCCAAGTCCCCAAAAGTTTTAAACCACAAGGACGAAGAGTGCAAGAAACGTATACACGTTAAGGGGCCAATCTCACAAACTTACACTCTGTGTCTCCCCAACTCATACAAACAAATTTTCCCGCCTTTTTTGAACACAAAACCCACTCACGGGTTCTCCACCCCCCTTTTACCCTTTCCCACCAAAAAACCCAGGGTTCTTCCCTATCTCCCCCCTCCACTATCCCTAGAACCCATAAAGTATGTCATGGTGGCAATCCCACCAATTTCGAGCAAAAGGGACGGCTATGATTGAAGAAAAGAAGCACAAACATGTAATCAAAGGCTGAAAATACACTTTGGGCTGTTTACTCTCTCAACAAACACATAAGCAGCTTATAAAAGAAGGAGAAGACAGAAGTAGAGTTAGTTAGTTTTTATTTTCAGTTTTGTAATTTTTCCTTAATTTTCAAGCATTTTCTTTAAGATTTTAAACTCAGCTTAAATTCAAAATTTGGGTTTTACTTTCCTCCATTTCATCTTGTTACTCATACTATTGGTGTAATCAATTCAGTTTACAGTATTTGTTGTACTTTGATTTCAATATTAAGTCGTTTTCATCAAATAAGCTCATTTGAGCTTATTCTTATTTATAAGCTCAAAATTAGTTTAAAACCTGTTTTTAGACCTTCATTTACTCAATCTTATCAATTTTAATCAAAATCATGATCACTTGAGTGTTTTTGAGTTGACTTTGAAGATACAAGGAGGAATAAGCTCAAAATCAGCTTATTGTGGTTTTTTTAGGTTTGAGCTTTGGAAGCTATTAGGAACAACTTAATCTTCTTCACTTGGATACGCTTAAGTAGTTTGGAAGATCTTCAAATCTCAGGTTTTTTTTCTAAAGTTCAATTTAGCATTTATAGCTTATTTACATATTGCTTATTATTAGTTGAATTAAGAATTATCTGTTTCATTGTGTTTAGTTAGCTATAGTTTTATAATTGTTGTTAATTGTTTAGCTTAATTCATTTAGACTTTACTTTTCAAGTTTCATGTCATAAGTGTTAGTAAAAAGCTATAAGAGAAACTAGCTATTTCTTTCTAATAAGCTGTAGGTTTTATAGTTTAAACAGCTTAAGTAGGTTAAAATTAGAGTGAGTAGATAAAAAGAATAAGCTGTTTTAGTTGTTAATTAGATTTTAGCTCAATCTAGCTTTGACAGTCATATTAAAGGAGTGTTTGGTTTATGCCTTGTTTGACTCAATAAGTCAACACTAGTTTGTCAATTCTTACCTTTAGCTGAGTTAGGTCATATTAAAAGGTTTAAAAAGTTTTTAGAAGTTAGTATTGAGAATTACAAAGTTTAGTTATTTGTAAAGGTTTTCATTTGCACCAGGGGAGTTTTAACAGGAAAGTCATTTTAGATTTCAGTATTTCTTAGCATTTTATTGTTCAAACATGGTTAACATAGGTTAAGTACTACTCATTGAGAAGGTTTAAAGAGTTCTCATTTCAAAAACTTAGCCTGCAAATAGTTTTGGTCAATTGCACCAGCAACAACAGTATTAACTGTTGTTGCTTAGTCATTTTCTAAGTGACCTTTTAGCATGCATAAGTAGGTATTAGAACTTAGCTTTAAGCACATTTGTAGAATTCCAGTAGCTTATCAAATTTCACCATTTAGTTTTCATTTTAAGCAAGTTAGCCTAGTTTATTTTACCTGCAAAAGTAAGCATAGCAGCTTAATTGGATTGTAGCTTATCTCACTTTGAGTTTTAATTTCTAGTTTGAATTTGCAAAAACCTTTTATCTAGGTTGAATAAAGGTAGTTAGGGTAGCTTATTGTCAAAATTTCAGCTTCTAAAGTTTAGAAATAAGCTGTGAAGCTTATTTGAAAAATTTTCATAACCAGTTTAAGGCCTAACACCTTGCACTTTTTCATCTTAATTTTCTTGTTAAATATGTTAATATAGGGTATTTTTGTTTAAAATCCAAAATTATTTAACATCATGAGCATCAAGTAGTTCTTTTAGTTTTAAATTTCATTCCAAATAAGGCTTGAATAAGCTAAAACTCAAAAAGCTAGTTAAAACACCACTTTCTGTGAACAGGAACAAAATGCTTATTTTCTAGCTTATTGAGTATGTTATTTTTATTTTATTTATTATATTTTTAAATATTTAATTATAAAAGAGATAAGTCTTTTATTAAAGTTGTAGAGAATAAGCTCTTTTACAAGTTTGTAGTTTTAAGTTTTTGCTGAATCTCATTTTTTTAATAAGCCAAAAAAGAAGCAAGCAGTCGCGATATGGTCTATTGTGTATTTTTCCCATAGTTTCAGGGGTTCCCTGTTTGCACTATGTGTTATTCACCATCAGTTTAACACGCCTCCTACCCTTACTTTGGTTTCTTAAATTTCCTACCTGGGACTTTTTCGAAAAAATAAAAAAAAGAGGGGAAAGACTTTGGCCGGGTGAGCAAGACTCGAACCCTGGGACCAAGCGATACATTCCCCTTTATATAAAACTCACAGCCTCACACGCTGCGCCTTGGGGAACTTTTCTGTTAGGTCCCTAAGGGCAATTGTACTTATGTACATTTGTGCCCAAAACAGCTAATAAGCTGTTTAAGCTTATTTTCGGGCTTATTTGTTGAGCTTATTTTTGTTTCTTATTTTTCATAGGAACTTTATAAAGTCTAGTATTTTTTGTAAATTTTTCAGAATTTTTCGAAGAATTTATATTTTTTTTCATAAATTTAATTTCGTTAATTTAAAAGTTTATTTAATTCATAAAAAATACAAAAATTATCAAAAAAATATTTTTCTTTTTTAGAAAATTTTATTTTGTCATATAGTTTGTAGGAAAATTTTAAAACTTTTCGTAAAGTCATTTTTACAATTTGTCATCTTTTAAAGAACGGGTCCGGGTACGGGATTTTGTTTTGACTCGTTTTTGGGTCAAACGAACTCCGTTTTCGGTCTAGTCTTTTTTATTCTTCATTATTTGATCCCTAGAGTAGTTTAGAAGCAAAAATTTCTTCGTAGAGTTATTTTTAAAGATTTTAGGTTTTCCCCCTTTTGTTCGGGATTCGTGCTCTCGTTTTTTAGCTTAAATTCATAATTTTTAGGTTTTTCTTAAACGTTTTTGTTTGTTATTGTTTAATTTGACTTTTTCAATCTCCCAAATCAATTCCTTCATTCAAACTCAAATCTTCGATTGTATCGATTTCCATTCCAGCCTCGTTGGGGATAAATCTGATAATATATAAACGACCCGGAAACTATAAACTTACTTCTCGGTATCATTGCTCTTGTTGATTTTTATATTTTATATTCTATTATATATTATATATATTTAAGGTGTGAAAGCCACCAGTCAATTTTTGGCGCCGTTGCCGGGGAGGCTGTGAAGCCGTCTATCGTTACGTTTGATCAATTGAGGTTTGGATATCTGTGAATTTTTTTCTTCTTATTATAAAAGTATTTAAAAAAGTTATAAAAAAATATTTTTCATTTCTTTTAGTATAATTATCAGATAAAAACCAAAGAAAAAACCAAAAATATAAAAACATTGTCCATAAAAAAAATAAAAAAAAATTCACAAATTGGTAAAATACCAAAATATAATATTCTCAACTGAGGTATTATCATAATAAATTCCGGTGAACTTGTTGGTTCCCAACTCGAACAAAAGATTTAAAAACTTGCCTTTTGTGTCACTTGCGAGGTACGGCTCACCTTGAAAACTTAAACAAACTATAAAGTGGGTATAAGGAGGGTTGTTCCTAGGAACTACGACCCGAAAAGAGAAATAAGCTTCGCGCTATTCCTACTCCTCCGCTCACCTGTGCGTTTATCTTTTTGAGAGCTACCGTGAAGCTTGCTGATTATCAGGTTTAAGTTGTCTTTATCATTTTGTCGTTAAATAAATTGTGATAATGGAAAAAACCAAATATAATCTTATTCTTAATTCTTATCATTTTAATTCTTTTCTCATCCATCTTTATGTTTAATTCTTATATGACGTCATTCGATTATCGTCTTTTGTAATCCAATCTTAGCGTTTATCTAAGATAATGCTCGTCTTTGGAATGTTTGTACACTTCAAACTGTGGTTGTTGAAATGGGATTCTTGAATGACGAGATTCTTGTTCTAAAACCCCCCTCGAAATTGGCAAGGTGTGGAACCCCGGTTGATGGTCCGTATTGTCAAGGATGTGCTCTTTTACGAAAGGATTGTATGGGAAGGTTTGTTTGCAATCTGTGTGGTAAATGAATTTTTGTTTTTTTCAAAAAGATTTCCAAGACACTTCCGCAGTCATCGACGACAATTACCAACGTGGGTAATGCTCCTCGCAGAGCCAATCGTTGTCAAACCAAATCAGGACCCCGGTGAAAATTCCTCACCAAGTCCTCCACACATTGACCATTGTTGTCACGAGTGCGGTGATTCGTTAGATGGAATCTTTTGTCGACAATGCACTTGTAAGTCTTGTGGGAAAGGTGCTCATTACGGTTATAATTGCCCTCTGAAAGTTTCGATTATCTCTAATCTAGAACCATGCAAAAATCAAACCATTGGTGAGCACCTACAAAACTTGCAAAGATTGCAGCAACAATGTCTTCTTGGTACATGCCAAAAAATGTGGTTGTAATGAATACAATGGAGTTTGTTTTTATTATACTATTAGAAATGGAACACCAAGCAATTTTTCAATTCTGTACTCTTCTAACGATTCTCCAAGTGTTGTAAACCATCCTCCACAACCCCAATACGTACCATACTCTTGTGAGATATGTGGGAACGATTCTCATTACGGTTACGATTGTCCACCTCAAGTCCCGTTTGTCTACAATCAGGACCCATGTTTCAATCAAAACTTTGATTATTTTCCACAAACTTCACCGAGTTTTCCACAACAATATCTTTGTTGTGAAAATTGCGGGGGTCCTCATGAAACCTTCCAATGTCAACCAATGAATGAAGACTATTATCATGAGCAAAATTCTTGCTATGATTCAAATTCTTTTGGTTTTGACCAAGTTCAACCCCCGCAATATACCGTCAATCATCCAATCTTCAATTCCCAAAATGAGCTTCTCAATTCTCAAAATAAGCTTATGGAACAAATGACAACCTTACGTGATTTGGTTGGTCAAGTTATACAAAAGAAGGAAGAAGAAAAGCGAATCGCGGAAGAACAAGCGGCTAAAGATCGATCTTGGAAGATTCCCATTTGCTACGATGATGACGAAGACAATACCATTGCAATCACACCCGTTTTACCAATCGAGGAACCCGATAACTCTCTAAGTATGGGGGACGAGCATCTTGACACTATTCCTCGGCTACAAAATTCGGATGAAGTAATAAAGTTAGTGTTGAGAACCTTGGCTCCGATCCCAAGTGGTTCCGAGGGTATTCCTGACGTGTGTGTGATGTGCCTCTTTCTGTAACAATCATACCCTTCTTGATGCTTTCAAGTGCATTCTGAGACGATCATCGATTCAACAATGATTCTTTTCGAGTGATGCGATTCTTATGAGAACTTCGATTTATGTCAATCGCATCAATCCCGTTGGCTGAGATAGTCAGCTTAGAGTGGTTTGAAAGAGATTGTATCCCGGAAGTGGCTGGGGGATTGATACCGATATTTTTATAAAATCAAAGACGTATCCTTCGTGTGAAAAAATTGTTGAAGGTCAATTCCTTATTGCTAACATCGAAGCAATTAAAAGGATAATCCACTCCATTCTTTCGATGTTATGACCAAGATCTTCCTCACATCTCTTAACCTTTTCTTGGAAGGAGGACTAACACTTTGATTATTCTTCTCCCGAATCTGAATAACTTTCTGCTTTTGATTGAAGAGAATAGTAGTGGCAAGTACCACTACCGTTATGATTATTCTCTTCCGAATTATGAAGCTTTCTATTCTGATGACGATCATATTAAAGAAAAGAGTAGTGGCAGTACCACTACTCATGCTGATTTTTCTCAATATGATTCATTCATCTTTGATCTTTCGATCAATCCATTTCCTCCTGCCGATAGGAGTGATTTTTATCATGAGGAGTTCGTCGATGAACTCGCTCACATCATATCTCTATTAGAGTATGATTGTTTGTTGGAACCCAAAATATCACTTTCACTTCATTATGATGAACAAGAAAATAAGATGAGAAGAAATGTGGAAGAAATTTAGAGAGAAGAAAAAGATAGATGAATACTTGCAAAATTACAAATGAGAATTAACAAGAATCAACCCCCTCTCCATACTTGGAGAGGAGTATTTATACTTAATACCAAGAGGCTTTCATGCCTTGGTATTTCTACGGGCCGGGCTCGGGATTACTTGGGCTTTCGCCCGATACACGTGACCGGTTAGATTACAATTAAGAGCCCGTTTACCCGTGTAGCCTATTACAACGTATAATAATTTAGTGACCGAGACCTAATATAATTATGAACGAACTTCCATTGTTCGACTCAATATTTTGAGGCTAACAATCTCCCCCGAAGTGAGTTCATTGTGACACTCCTTCATGAGATTAATGAGATTGCTTTTGTCGTTAAGATCTTGTGGTCTTGGTCTCTGAATTCGTTGTAGGCTTGTTCTTCTTGCTTTTTTTTGTGATAGTTGATCTTGAGCTTTGTCATTGTCTTTCGACTTCGTCTTTTTGTCCGAGATCTTTAAATCTTTATCCTTTCTTCTTGATTTTTCTTTGCCACCTTGCGATCTTGTGTCTTGTCCAACATGCTCATACTTTGCATCATCTTGAAAGCTTGCTAACAATCTCCCTTGATAGACTTGATATCTTTGAAGGAAGATCTTGTATATCAGAGTTTGTGCGAAAGTCTTTGTCTTTATTTCTTGAGCTTTCTCGATTCTTGAATCTTGATGCATATAGTATGTCTTTGTAGTTTGAGCATGAGCATGTGGTATAATGAATTCGACTCCAGCTGGAATGAGGCTATCACCATCTCCATTCTTTATGTATCCTGAAAGAAAATTTTAGTAATAAAGATTGTAGACTGAATATGGCTTTGTCATTCTTTCGGATTTTGGTTTAGATTATACCTCGGTTTTCCGTTAGGACCGTTTTTACAGTATAAATACTGTACCTGTGCATCAGGTAGATTTAAAGAAGTTCCTTGACAGGGTTTCCAGCTCAAAAGCGTAGATTTCTAAACATATGTATTAGATTTACCATGCTTGCTTGTTCTCATTTCCAGAACGTTCAAAGCAGATAAACACAGGTAAGAGTGAATCAGATAGTTACTGTCTTTCTTATTATAAGCCGTCAATTCATTTACTGGAACAAGTTTGATTCACATTGATTCACACCATCGTTTCTTTCCAGTTGACACAAGTTTCGAGTTCATATAGAATCTCGCAAGTCACCTACCAAGAGTTGTTTTGATGCTTGCTCTAGCAGGATTTCCATCTCATGTGAGTACATAGTATCACTCGGATGTTCTGGCAGGAATCACAAGGATAATGCGTAGGACTCTTGTTAACAGCTTGTGAACTTAATGATGTTCAATAAGTGTTTGTAATGGAATGTGTCCTAATGAGATTTATTTATAATATAACGGATCTCTGGCTCTAGACTCGATTTGGTGCGTTGTTTTTGGTTTTAGTAATCGGGGCTGGGAGCGAAATGCCTCCTATTCAATATTAACTAACTCGTAGTGAGAAAGTAAATAGATGGCGTTTTGTGTATCTCCGTGACAAATGAGACAAGTATCTTTTAAGAGAAACCGAATGGCTGGGAAAAGGTTGTGCATTGCAATCCTGGGTCCAGGTGAGTGTCGTCTTCGTTGTCGAATCAACATGGTGATTCTGACAGCGTATGTATCGACCGGTTTTGCCTAGTTGTGTGGAGGGCTTCATTCTTTTCCCCTTTATCCCATACATATCTTTTTTATTCTTCAACCCTTTCAATGTTTAATAATACGTCATTACTAAACACCTTGTTGTGATTGTTCCAGTGTTAGCTCAATCTTGTCGGCATTCTTCCTTATACACATTCATCTCCAAATCATACCTAAGGACTGCTATTTCTAACTATGGAGTGTCCTTGGGTAGATCCATCCGGTTCTGGTTGGATCATAGGACTTAATACCTAACCTTACCACCTTTATGTCTTCAGATCGTGGATGAAAATAAGATGTTGTAGGGTATGAGATTTCGAACCATGTAACGTTTCCGAATAGCATTGGATTGTGTCTTTTAAGATCACATTTTTATAACATTTCTTCCCCTTTTTTAAATTCTAAGTCCACTAGATTTTGTTAATACTATGTGATTAATATTTGTCTTGAAAAGCCATGTGGGAAAAACGTTGAAGCTTAGCTTTTGAATTATTTGGATCTGTGTCATCTTGCTCCCCCTCAATTTTACATATGTTTGACACCAAAGTACCAAGTTGTAAAATCGATATAAAATTGAGGTTGAACACTTAGTCATCTTATAACTATCATTATATTGAATTGTCATTATTATCTTGTTGTTATTAAGAGACTTTTTGGGAATGGTTTGAATACATAAGAATGGTCGTGATGATGTTGTATAAAACTCATTAAATGTTGTTTTTCGAAAAACTCCCCCTTGAAAGATGGAGTGTTGAACACACAATTTTGAAAGATTATGAATCGTCAGTGAGAAATTCTTGAAAAATTGTGTTCAACATTTTGAAAAACATCATGTTAGAAGACTTCTCTTCCAACTCTAAGGGTAAGCGCACTTATGCGTACACTATCCTTTTTCTTGAGCTTAAAACTTTGAATGTCTGGTAAGAACAGCTCAAGACCGAGAAAAGTTGAATTTCTCGTTGTTAGGATAAGTTATCTTTATAGATAAACTTTCCTTTATTTGAAGTCCGGTAAGTACTGATATTTGCACAAAAGCGTTAAGAAACCTTAGAAATGACATGTTTTGAAAGCATTTGAAACTCCTGTTCGAACTTCATTTACACGCCCGTGTCGATATTAATCAACATTTCTAGGTACGTAAATGTTATCGATTCCAAGAGACATGTCGAGAAGAATATTTTTTGAAACATTTTTTGATTTTTTGATTTTGTATTTTCTTTTTGAAATTTTATATTTTTGTATTTTTTTTTTTCAAAAATATGTACATGTTGATGTTTGATGAAGTATCAAGCAGATTCTTTTGTCAGAACCTCCAGTTCTGCTGGAGTCAAACATCTCATACCAATTCGCCTGACAAGATACTGAAACCTTTCTTCGGGAAGGGCTTTAGTAAACATGTCAGCCAGTTGGTATTCAGTTCTGACAAAGTACAATTCAATTATACGTTTTCAACCTGTCTTTCGCTTGAAATGTATAGAGTATGGATGTGCTTGGTACGGGAGTGTTGCACGGGGTTGCATGAGATTGCTATGGCTGACTGAGAATCGCAATACAACGGTATTTTGTTGTAGTTGAAGCCATAATCTTGAAGTTGTGTCCGCATCCACATAACTTGAGCACAACTTGCAGATAACGCCACGTATTCAGCCTCTGCTGATGACATTGCAGTACAGTCCTGCTTCTTTAATCCAGCTGATCTAATTATCACCTAGGAATGTATTCCTCCAGTAGTGTTTTGCGAGTATAAAGGCAAACGGATGTTCTGGGCTTCTGAAAAGCTTTAGTTCAAAGCAGAATCTTCGATTACCAGAGTCCCATGTGAAATAGGTAACATCTTATCTAGTATCGAAAGATCTTTTTAACCTCTTGAGGTGTTTTTCAGTGGGTCTTGCTTGTATCTTGCACATAGCATACAGCTTGCACTATGTCTGGTTCTAACTAGATTGTCAGATAAATGAGGACCCGATTTTGCTACGGTAGTCAGTTTGGTTCTACGGGTTCTCCACTCAAGTTCGCATCTAATTTAGTTTTCGTAGCCATTGGTGTACCATGCTTTGTCCCTTTTTCCATACATGTTTTTTTTAGATCTATAAAGGTATATTTGGCTGATGGATAAAAATACCTCGGGGTGGATTGGTGGATCTGAAGTCCTAAAAAGAATTTATTTCCCCCATAAGGACATCTCAAATCTACCGTTGCATTTAATTTTTCAAAAGTTTTGAAATTTAGGGTTTGTGGAACAAAAATAATGTCATCAACGTAAATCGGCACAAAAAAAATGGGTAAGGGGGAACTGTCCCCTCCCGTATTTTATCATGTATTAGGGGCGGGTCAATGATACCTTTAGTAAAACCTTTAGAAATTCAGGAATTTTGAGGAGTCATCATACCAGGCTCTCGAGCTTGTTTCAATCCCATATAGAGCTTTCCTTTAGTCGGTTGAAACTTTGTCTGGGATGATCAGGATCAACAAATCCGGCTGGTTGTGCTACCATAAAATCTCTTCAATGGACCAGTAAGATCATCGCCGTTTTCACGTCCATCTGATAAATTAGAAAAGACTTGTGTGCAGCATATGCGACAAAAATCCTGACAGCCTCCAAGCGAGCAACTAGAGCAAATGATTCTTCAAAATCAATACCCTCTTCCTGAGCATAACCCTTTGCTACAAGTCGTGCTTTGTTGCGAATTATAGTTTGGTCTTCATCCTTTTTGTTTTTCCATAACCACTTTAGCTTGATTACGTTCTTGCCAAAAGGTTTGTCAACCGGAGGTTCCCAAAACTTGTTTGTCTGTCAAACTGATGATGAAGTTTCTTCCGGCATTGCTTCAAATCCATGGAATACAGCCATACCTCCTTAATGTTTTTGGTTTCAGCCAGTGCTCACGGTGAGTGCGAAACATACATCATTTCAGGATTGTTTGCAAGTTGTCGCCTTGTTTGAACTGGCTTGGATGGAATTTCACGAAACTTGAGATAAGGGTGATATTTTGTCCATCAGCAAATTCGGAATCTTGAGGTTGATTGAAGGTATGCACCTTTGAATTACCAATCTTGAGGTTGATTGAAGGATTGGTAAATTCTGCTTGATTATCGTTGTTTTCCTCAGCATGATCATTTGTTTGAGTTGTCGGTTCTGATGTAGAGTGAATATTCGTTGAAGGGTGTGTGTCTTGTGGAGCAGAATTATCGGTGGGAGAAGAAGACTTGTTGACACGAGAAGTACCATCATTGAAAAATTCATCATACAAAGGACCGAAAAGTAGATCCAACTCTTGTTGTGATGGAACTGTTGTATCTGCTGAAGGAGAAACATTTTGTAGTTCTGGTGCGGGGTCAGGGTTGTCATAATCTGACGCCTTTTGTCGTTGGGGAACGAGGCCTGAAGTGTCATTAGCAACAGACGTCTCTGACATCTCTTTGATTTCATCAAATCTGAGATGGATGGATTCAACTATCAACCTTGTTCTTTTGTTGTAGACACGATATCCCTTTGACTGAGTGGAGTATCCCACCAAAATGCATGAATCCCCTTTTTCTTTCATCTTATCCAAATTTTCACCATCTTTTGTTAAGTAACAAGTACAACCAAAGATGTGAAGGTGTTTAATTGAGGGTTTTCTGTCATTAATGATGTGAATATGCCGTATGTCTCATGAGTTGGGATGTTGATTGATCTGTTTTGAGTATAGCATGCGGTTGCAATTGCTTTAGCCCAAAAGAATAAAGGAGTTTTGGAAGCTGATTAGCATTGTTTCGAGCAGCATCAACGTGGAGTCCAGGTTTCGTCTTTCGTCAACGCGTTTTCTGTTAGGTGTTCGGAGGCTGTAGAAGTTTGTATGTTCAATTACTTCTTCTTTGAAGAATGCATGGAGTGTCTTGTTTAAGAACTCTATGCCTCTGTCAGTGCGAACAGAAATTACAGGGGCTTGAAGATTCCTTTGGATCATTGTGAGAAAATCTTTTAAAACTTCTGGTGTTTCATCCTTGGAACGTAGAAAGAGAGTCCAAGTATATCTGGAGTAGTCATCAACAATTACCAGAATATATTTCTTCCCATTTATACTTTCTACCCGCATTGGACCACATAAGTCCATGTGAAGCAAATTCAATCGACCTTTTGACCTATGGAACAGTCTTTGCTTGAATGAGCTTCGCTTTTGCTTTACTCACTTCACAATGAGGAACATAGTTGATCCTTGGACATACTTCAGATTTGGTAAACCATTCACAATTCTTCTTTTGAAGATCTGATATGCCATGTTGATGTAGTCGAAGTGAGATGAGAAAGTCTTCGATGCCATACCTTGCTTGAGTTGGTGAGGCTTTAGCCTGGAGGACTGATTGGAGGTTGATGTGGTTGTTTCTTGGAAGGGTTATTGTATAGTGATCAGGATCCAGATTATCGTATAGTAAGTCGTTTCCCTGTAAGATCTCTAACAAACACAGTAGATTTCTGAAATGCAACTCCAAATCACGCATTTCAGAATTGGACCAACTGAGAAAGATTGTGATTGAGACCTTCGACGTAGTAAACTCTTTTGATCGTGATGTTTCCTTGAACCAAATCTCCATAACCAAGAATAGGAGCAAATTGATCATTGCCAAAACGAACAGTACCCAAGTATTTCTCAACAAAATTGCACAGCAGTGATACATTGCCCGTCATATGCTTGGTGCATCCAGAGTCAACAATGAATAGGATGAGTTGTACAATCTGCAAGAGAAGTAGAGGACGATGGAACACATGAACAAAGTGGATCCTTAAGTGTTGGTGGAGTTTCAAGCATTAGTTATCCTAGATGTTATTGATATACGGGCAAAAAAAACTAACTCTTTTAGGCACACTTTCATTCCTAACTTTAGGTACCCATTTGTTTTGTGTCTTAGGAACCCATTTCTTCTGTGTTTTAGGAACCCATTTCTTCTGTGTTTTAGGAACCCATTTGTATGTTGATGGGCATTGTTGTGCTATCCACCATTTCCACGCCTTTTCGTTTTTTCTTTTATATAAGCATCCTATGTACTCTGGGAACTTGTGATAGTGGGTTTGATGCAACTGTTTTCTTACTAGGGTGTTGCAACAGATTGTGTCGCTTGACTTTTGGGTTTCCTTAGAATTACTATAGCACTACATTTGGCTTATTAGTTCTAGCATCAAGTCATTCCAAGAATTTAGAAACAAAGGATCATGATTCGAATTAAACAACATTTCCACAAGTAGCACTAACAGCATTAGCATTCGATGTTTCTGGAATTTAAATTGTCCATTACACGCAGTTACAGACTTTGTTTTATTAGAAATAATAGAAATCTAGGTGTGTTCTTCTACTTCTGTCTTCTGTAAGCTTAGCATGATTGTGTATTGCACGACCTTATATTTCATTTGATTGCTCCTAGGCTTATTGTGGTCTGCTAACATAGTTCTGTGAGCTACTCTTGTAGATGTAGAACAAGCGCGAGGGATTGTATTCCTATAAAGTCTGATTTCAAACTGTGGTGCTTAGTTTGTGTGTACTACTTGCAATGCGATACATGCTGGTTTAATCACATTTGTGTTTATTACAGCTTGCATTGCTGTCTAGGTAAAATTCTGTAGAGTGACTGGTTTTTGATAAACCCTTGACTCATTAGTTTTTTGGAAAACCGACTTTCTTATTTGCAAAATATTTTCCTCTCAAGAGAGTCTGAAAAAGGAGCCGGTTTGCCTAAAAAATGATGGTTTTGGAATTCCTCTTGAGATTTGGTTGCTCGAACAAACAGTTGGTTTATCAAACTTAGTGTTCTACAGATTTTCCCTTGATTTTTCAACGAGTTTTTTTTCAACTCACTTTATTGCCATGTTCTTGTCTTGCATTTGAGCTTTCAAATCTTGTATTTAAACAATATTGTTCACGTTCTTTTTCGAAATACATTGGGACGCCTTTTCTTGCAAACGTGTCATTTTTCAATTGTATTGACATCTTGTAAAGCGATTCAAAGAGAAATTGAGTGTTTTTCTATCTTAGCAAAAACGCTGTTAAAATGCTCAGTGTAAATCTCTTTACTTACAAAATCAGTTTTGTTCAGAAATAGCTTTTGTGCAAGACAAGTCACATTCCATCACTTTATGACAAGATATAAGCATGTAATTCAGTGATCTCTTCTAATTCAGATGAAGTAGCAAATAAGAACAAAACATCTTTTGACCAACACATTCTTGCAAATGCATATCATACATGTTGGAAATTCTGCACTATAATCAGATTCAAGTTCATCAAGTTCATCTTCAAGAGGTTCAAGTATTTAAAATCTGCATGCATTTCTTGCTTAAGTTCATGTATAAACGCGAGACTATCATTCTGAGTCTTAAGGGCAAGGGGCATCAAACATTTCTTAACTAGGATTTCCATATCTTGTGCAGTTGGGTGTCGAAGATAAAGATGGTCGTTTGAATGTTTTACCCATGCTTGATTGACGAGTTCGTTCAGATGATTAATGTTGTTTGTCATGACATTATATGCTTGTCTACTTTTGCTTATTGATTTAGACACTGTAAAGGAAATCTATGTTTTGAAAACATTTGTTTTGTTGTTACAATGATTTTCTCCACATTTTCTTTCTTATCGCATTTGCCTGAGCGAACTGAATTTCATAATGCTGGGTCTGGGGTTTGAAAATGTCATAAAGATCATTCAACTTTGTGTAGTCAAATGGTTTGACTAAGTCTTTATTCAATTTTGATCGACTCTCTTCCTCAAGAGTCAGAATCTCTTCCCTATCGGGGATGAGCCTGTTTGCAGGATCAGATTGGTCATGTGAGATCTCATACAAACGTGGGTGCTCATTTTGAGCCATTTTGAGGTACCTTGGATTGGCAAAGGTAGGTCTTCCATTAAATGTAGGGGCATGTGGGTGCTAAATATGAATGGTTTGGATTGATTGACTTCGTTTGTAAACAATTTCATTCAATAAATCATTTATTTGGTTTTCCTTTGAAATTTTGTGTCAATATCTTTTTCTTCCCTTAAGCTTCAAATCCATTATTACCTTTGTTTGCTCCTTGACCAAGACCTTAGTAATGTGACCTGGTTAAAAGAATCTGTTTGACTAATTCATGTGTTTCGCTTGATGACTGAAATTTCGTAGGCCTTAATTTTAACCTTCTTTGTATGTATGTCCTTTGAGCTAATAATATCCTAAAGTGTCTTTTTAACTTACGTTTTAGTTTGTATAGTAATGTACGATCATTAAGCTTGGATACCTCTCAGACTCAGTCTGTTTGTTTTGAGTGCAACTAAACAACTATCCCGGATACTATTAGATTCCCCTAGAGTTCTACTAGTTTCTGCAAGAATAGATTTGCACTCAGTTAATTCTTGAGTCAATGTTGCATTTACTTTCTTTAATTGCTTTTGAATCTTTTTGTTTTCATCGACATCAAGCTTTTTTAATTAGAATTATTATTTGCATGTTGCAACTCGCTAATCATCACAATTCTAAAATCATTTTGGTCAATTCTGATTATCTTTATTACACATCATCCGGTGAGTCAGGAATGACATTATATCACTACGTTTCCCACTTACACATGTTTTACTAATGGATTCAGATTGGTCAACACTGTGCTGTATGTCATTGGCAAACACATTAGTAGCAGTATATATTGTACATATTCCAATGGCTCGTGTCTGTGCCTGAGTCTGCATATAGGGAACCTCCTGGATCTTTGCATTGTAAACTGTAAATTGCTTCCAACTCTTTGTTCATCAATCTCATCATCGTTGTCTGCTAGCCAGAGCAGATTGCTCTGCTTGATGTTGACCACTTCTAATACCCATAACACCTTTCTCAGCTTGTTTACACAGCAACATTTTTTCCTTGTGATAGTGGAGAAGGTCTTTAACCCTTTTTGGCTTTCGGCATTCCTTTGCATATGACTCAAATTCCTTGCAGTTAAAACACTGTATCCCCGACTGGTGCACTACTGGTCCCCACCTACAGCTTTCCCTAATAGCCGCCCCCCAAAAACATTCACAGCCCTCTGATTCCCAAATTGTCCGAGTCTGATTGTCATTCTTTACCTTGGTAGACGATAGTATCATCATCTTCGTTTCTGGTGTTTGAGGAAGTTCTGAGGTTGTTGTTGGTAGGTTTGTAGAGTTTTTGAAGTTAACTTTGCAATGAGGCCAATTTTTTACTGCATGTCTTTATCCTTCTGGTCTTGTTCAGGATCAACTTCTTCTTCAGAAGCTGAATCAGATGGTGTGTGATTGGTTTTGGCCTTTCTCTTTACCTTTGTTGTCTTGTAGTTGCATGAGATTCTGGTTTGGAAGTGAAGCTTTTTTGATGTTGGTGATATGATTTGGTGGGAGATTTTGATGTTTGGTAATAAGGGTCTGGAAGTGTTTGAGCAGTAGCAACAAGTGCTAATGGGTTAGCATTCTTGGCCATTCTTTCAGCACGGAGTTCATTAACTTCTCTTTTTGTAGATTTCAGAATGTCAAGCGCTTATGGTATGAACTTTATCCCAACTTGTGCAACCTACCCTATTCTCACATTTGTTGTTTCACAATCGTGACAATTCTTGACCATTACTGGTTGATGTTGTTGAAAGAAATTGAAACATGACTGCATCGTTGCAACGGTCAAATTGTTCTGATCATTTCATTCATCATTTTATAGAATCTTGTGTAGGGTACAGTACTCAAATGATTCTCCATAGTGAGAGGTGAATTGACCAAAACTCCCAAAATAAGTTGTCTTGACTTCTGGAAATAATGAGGTGTGATTCACCTTGTTGTACCTTTCGATGTGCTTCCCACCTTTCTTGAGCTGTTGACATGCATCAACAGTTGAGTATTTTCTCTCAATTCTGACAAATCAAATGAAATCGCTTCTTTTTTCAGATTGAAAAATGGGAGCTTTGTTTTCAGGAGTCATATTCAGAAACTGTCTCAAATGATGTTTGTGCAGGAATTTCTGGAAGAATCCTCTGGTTGCCGGAACAGCTGGAGCTGGTATTGTGACCTTGTTGGAGTGTAGGGGCATGTGGAAGGCATTTCGTAGCATCACCATTTGGATTCTTGTATCAATGTATCGTAAATGAACCGTGATCGCCATTGTGCTATTTTCGTCCGTTGCAAGCATAGGGGTGGACGATCCCTTGAACCTGCTGCCTTTTATGTTGTGATTTGACTGTCAGTTGTGGAAGTGGCAATTGGCGTTGTTATTGATGAATGATTATAGAAATTATGAAGTGAGAAGGATTGGTTAGGATCTTAAGCAGGTAAAGTGATTGTTGTTGTGGAGTGAGTACAATTGATGTTCACGGGATTTTACAAATCTTGGATTTAAACCGAGAAAAGAATCGTATCTTTCGCGGGATTTTACAAAATCAAGAAAAAATCGTAAAACAAAAATGACAAGATCGGTTCTTATGTAAATCACCTAGTTCGGTTCAATGCTTGTTCGGTTCGTTGGTTCGGTTGTGTAGTTCGGTTCTAAAAGAAAATCAATAGGTTCGGTTCTCTTGTTCGGTTCCACAAGTGATTTTCCATAGTCGATTGTCCTTGTTCGTCCAAACACACACCAACTCGTTTCGGTCCTCGACGGATGAGACTCGTACGATCCTCGAAGAAAAATCTAGTTCGGTCTCCAACAAAAACTACTCGATCAGTCTTGAAGGATGAGACTCGTGTCGCTCTCAAGGTAAGTCTAGTTCGGTCCAAGTAACAAGCCCTCGTTCGTCCCCTCTCAAACTAAGTTACTCGATCGGTCCTCAAAGGATGGACTAGGGTCGGGTCCAAACTGAAAAACCCTCGTTCGGTCCTTGAAGTGAGATCTAGTTCGGTCCACAAGTGATTTCACTAGTTCGATTGAGGCACCAACAACACGATCTTTTTGTCCTTGCGTTTTTCTTAGCCACGCACAACATAACCACGACTAAAAGCTTATATGCCAAGAAACCAAATCGAACCACTTTGCTTAATAAAAAAAACGAAACCACAAAACAAAAAAAAAATTACAAACACGAATCAACAACGAAAAACTAACAAAAACTAAACCCACCCGTGGAGAATGATACCAAATGTCGAAACCCAATATCACTTTCACTTCATTATGATGAACAAGAAAATAAGATGAGATGATATGGAAGAAATTTAGAGAGAAGTTAGAGAGAGAAAGTAGAGAGAAAAAGAGTTGGTTGAATTCTTACAAAAATGAAAAAATAACAAATGAGAATCAACAAGAATCAACACCCTCTCCATACTTGGAGAGGGGTATTTAATAACTTTTTTAATACAAGAGGCTTTCATCGCCTTGGTATTTTCTAGGGCCGGGCTCGGGATTACCTGGGGCTTTCGCTCCGATACACCGTGACGCGTTAGTTTACATTTAGAGCCCGTTTACCCTGTTGTAGCCTATTTCCAACGTATATATTTATTTAATGACAGAGACCTAATATAGTTATGAACGAACTTCCATTGTTCGACTCATTATTTTGAGGCTAACAATATGCCATATCCATGGGGTTTGGATATGCCGTATAGACAGTCTGGGAAGACAGACTCGATAACAAAATTAAAAATACATTTTGGGTTGTCTCCCGGCAAGCACTTTTCTTGATTACAGAAAAGTCGTTAAGTTAGGACTGCCCAATTTAATTCATTCCTTATAAAACAATTTGGGGTCGAACGGGATGCCAAATGGCACATACAAATTCTTGATCAAGAAAATGAATGACATCCCTTTGTTAAGATGATTCCAAGTCATGATATTAAAATTTAATTCCTTGATAAAGGTTTTAGTTTTGAAAAATTTATTAGATGTATCATGACTTGCTTCCAAAAGCTTATTTGACGCATGTGCATAGGCACCATTATCGGTATTTATTACATTACCCCCCGAAGACTATTTAATATCGATTTTGTCATCATCATTGTCCTTATCAAATTTTAGATCATCGGGATTAATTATGTTGAAAGGGAATAGATCATTAAAGTACAAAACGTTTTGTTTCACTTCATCACAATTGGACAACGATGTTTCAACTTTTAAATTAAATAAATCGATATGTTGAATACTTATAGTAGGTTCAGTTAAGAAATCTGATTTAGACGTTAGAGCATCATTGTAAACGATGGCTAGAAATTCATTCTTGAAATCTTTAAAGAAGTCTAAATCATCACAATAACTGATCGTAGGCTCGGGTGGTGGAAACAAAGGCATATTGACTTTTCCATTATCATTTTTCGAATCCGTTTTCAAATCATTGACATAAATTATTTTATAAGAAAATGAGTTTTTGTCAAAATTTACCGTGTAATCTTCATCGTCGGATTCGTCAAACGATATTCTAAAGTCAATTTTATTGTCATTAAGAGGACTTACCGTGGGTTCACAGGAGGGTGTTTCTTCAAATATCAAACTATCATTGAAGACTATAGCTGGGAATTCGGTTTCAACGGATCTGAGGTCGTGAACGTCTTCATCATACCAGATCTTATCATATGTAGAAGTTTCCCAGTTATACACCTTACCATGCCTACGAGCTTTTTCTTCTTCAAGCCTGATGTATTCTTCCATAGTTATGCTGGGGTCGTCCATTTTAACCAGTAATAAATTTGCTAGGAAAGAAAACTGTCAAATAGCTTAATACGCCGTATTCAGTGAACTGAATACGCCGTATTGATGATAGAGTCGAATATGCTGTATTGGTTTAAAAAAAATTATACGCCGTATCCAAGAAAATGAATACGTTGTATTGAGTATTCGACTTAAAAGGTTACGGCGAACTGTAATAATGCACACAAACACACAATATGCAAAATATACAATGCAGAGATCAAACACACAAAACAAACACATAAATATGCAAATTAATCTAAACTAAACTAAAACACTAATAAATAAGAATTAAACAACTTCACTCCCCGGCAACGACGCAAAAAACTTAATGTGTCGTTATGAGTAGGTATTTTATGTATCAAGTTTTACTATTATTTTATGGCGACTATACCTAAAAACAACACTTTAATGGGCAGTGTACCTAGTCAGATGGAGTTTCGTGGTAAGTAGGGTGTCGATCATTAAGAGCGAGAGCGTTAATTCCTAATTCTATCAGTATTTTAGTTATCTAAGTTAAACCTAAAACAAATGCAAAATGGGGGTTTCAGCCTGAGAGACTGGCACGAGGTTTAGTTATCTAACCTAAGGTTTTGATGACAAGTAAAGCAACAAACACAAACAAGAAGACAAGCAAACGATAA